>PVLD010017531.1:0-41604 GCA_004027595.1 Dinomys branickii
CCGGCTACGCTGCCGAATTTGTCAATTAATTCCAGGAGTTTTCTTGTGGAGTTTTTGGGGTCCTCCATGTATAGTATCATGTCGTCTGCAAATAGTGATAGTTTGACTTCTTCCTTTCCTATCCTTATTCCTTTTATTTCTCTCTCTTGTCTGATTGCTCTGGCTAGTGCTTCCAGAACTATGCTGAATAGGAGTGGTGGCAATGGACATCCTTGTCTTGTTCCTGTCTTTAAAGTGAAAGTTTTCAGTTTATGTCCATTTAGTATGATGTTGGCTGTTGGTTTGTTGTAGATGGCTTTGATCAGATTGAGGTAGAGGCCATCTATTCCTATTTTTTCTAAGGTTTTTAACATGAATGTATGTTGGACTTTATCGAAAGCCTTCTCTGCATCTATGGAGATGATCATGTGGTTTTTGCCTTTGACTATATTAATATAGTGTATTACATTAATTGATTTGCGAATATTGAACCATCCCTGCATTCCTGGAATGAACCCTACCAGGTCGTGGTGTATAATTTCCCTTATGATTCGCTGTAATCTATTTGCCAGTATTTTGTTGAGTATCTTTGCATCTATGTTCATTAGCGAGATTGGCCTGTAGCTCTCTTTTTTGGTTGGGTCTCTCTCTGGTTTTGGTACCAGTATAATACTTGCCTCCAGAAATGTGTTGGGGAGAGTTGATTTATAGTATTAAGAATGAGTCATTCCTTCAAAGAGAGAGCAGAAGCAATTCTGGTCGCTCATGTGGACATAATAGGTAGCCAGCATACTGTTGAGTATAATTTATAGGAAACAGGAAGATAAATCTTTTGCTAAAAGGAATGGAACCAAGGGATGGAGTAGTGGAGAGGGAGGAAGGGGTGTAAAACAATTAACTGATGTTATGTACATGGCCCAGCCTTCCACACTGAATGCATTCATTATGTACTGCAAACACATACTAATAAAATTTAAAATAAAGTACTACTCACAAAAGGAATATAGCATGTTCTAATTTGGTTTCCTACATGAGTCTTCCACACTTGGCCCATGTTTACCTTTGACTGAAGATGAACAGAAATCCATCTTCATAAAAGCGTGATTCTGTCTGATCTAGAGAAAGAGATCTGGGACGACACAGCTAAGGGCCGCCCAAGGCCCAGGACCTTGGATAGCACCTCAACCACGTCCTAGGAAACTGCGTGGCTTTTATGGCTCTTGTTCGGTTTTTATATTCAGGTCCTTTATAATTGCAGTTCATCCTTACAAACTTCCTAAAATGGTAACATGGAGTGAGAAATCCTGATTTTAACAGCGGTCCATGACTACACACGGTATACTGTGGCTGCTGCTTGTAATGATTCCTGAACTGTGCTATTTAAAACAAGGTGTTACCCGGCCAAGTTTATGATGCTAGTCTTGCTGAAACAAGCAAATACTTTCTAGTTTGTTAATGTTCTGCTTAAAAAACAAATAGCTGGATGGTGGCTCTGTTTACTGCTCATACGTGTGTCTGGCTCATTGCGATTACACACTGGTGACTATTTTTACGCTCCTTCAAGTAGTCAGAATGCCACTTCTGACTGGCATACAAGATCATCATGACACCCTGCTTTAAATCTTGACACTTGGTGCTCTCTTTAAGTGTTTTGCCAAAATAGCATTTATAATTTCTACCTCTAATATAGTCATAAAAATCCAATGTCTTTTCAGAAGAGAATTCTGCTTAAAAAGGAAAATTGAAGTAAATTAGTCTGGGAGTTTTCTGAGCCATCAAATAAAATGTTGTACACCCGTGTGACACTTCAACCACAAATTGGCGCTGAAGCTTTTCAATCAAAGATGATGAGCTCTGTCTGCATGTAAGAATGATAGGATAGTCAATAACTTTAAAAGCAGCATGCCTTGTCATGGTCTTTATTTCTAATCACCTAATCAAGAGCATATGTTTTGCATGTTTGAATTATAAATAGAAATATCACCTGCATGCAATAGGGTATATAAGTTCACAATGATGTACAGAGAAACTTGTAGAAATCTTAAGCTACATCATGCATGCCTTCACAAAAGCCCCAGCCTTTACCAAACTCTTTCACAACTGGAGTATTTTCCTATGGCTGTGGAAAGATAACTGAGGTGAACGGTGAAAAAGACTATAATGCATACATTTTTTGTTAATGTAATTGCTATGTTATATTAGTAATGCGTAATTTTGTTTCCAACCCCTTTTCCAATTGCACTCACTAGGAATAATAGTCAATGTCTTTGGATTGAAACATGCATATTTTCCATGATTTCATTCCCAACACTTAAACCTAAGCAGGACTATGACTCCTCAAAGTTGCAAATCAGCTTTAATTTAGAAATTAGCCAATTCTAAGATATTAACTAAACATTTAATTCTGCCTTCAGAGGTGAAACTCCTTCTTCTGAACAGAGAGGGAAGTTGCTCTCAAGAACAAAAATTGAATATTGTCAAACTTTGATCTTTTATTCTACTCCTCTGTTTTTCCTTTCATACAATAGTTGAAAGGGGAAGAAAGAGAAGGTAAAAACATAAGATGATCTTAAAAATATGTGCTATGTTTGTATGAGAAGTATTTGTTTGTGATAATGAACCCTAAACTTGGCTTGACTTTTCCCTTTATCTCTAGACCAGCTCCCCACTTACTATGTTCATTTAGATTTCCAATATCTGCAATCAAGCTCAACCAGTTCCCCCAAAACTACTTACACTTTTTGTCTACCCCAAGTTAGGAAGTCATCCTTTCAGTTGTTGATAGCCAAATCTTTGAATCTTCTTTTCATACACCCAGTTTTTCAGTACATATCGTTGGTGCTACCTTCGATATACATAGAGTAGTCACCATTTCTCCAGTTACTAGTGGATTCAAAGCCATCATCGTATCTCACCTACATTAGGTTCTTTGCCTCCTCTCTTGCCCCTTTACTCTTAATGGGCAGCTTGTGTGGTCTCAGTTAAAATCTGGAGTCACAATGGCTCCCACTGTTCTTATAACAAAAGCCAAAGTTCTTTGCAATGTTCTACAAGGCCTGAAATAATCTGGTTCCAATGATTGCTCTGATCTCATCTACAATTCCTTTTCCCCATTATATTTGCTGAAATTACACTGAGATTTTTTTGGGTACCTTAAAGAGCCCAAGAAATTTTCTATCTTGTATATTCTTATCCTGGCTTACTTCTATCTGGAAAGCTATGTCTTCATCTTCTCGAGCAATTATATCATCTCCTTTATATCTTGGTGCGAATCATTACTTACTATCAATAAAGGCCATTCTGTCTCCCTTGATATCCCTGATCCTTATTATGACCTTTGAATTTATGCCTTAGTATTTGCACTGTATATGGGTAGGTCCTTGGTATCTAAACTACTATATAACCATGTCTATGAGTGCAGTAAAAATGTATGGATTGAATTAGATGATATGCTTTCTGAGTTTTATTGAAAGACCTTTTCTTCTACAGTTGCTTTCCTCTTTCTAGATGCCTCTGATTAGTTACTGTTGACTCCTCATCCTTAAGAATTTTTCCACTTCAACTCATGCTGATGGGAACCTTTAATCATCTGTATAGTACTATTCACTGGGACCCAGGTGACCTCAGGAGGCTCATCGATTTAGAAGAATAATTCACTCTTTGTTCTCAACAAATAGGAGATGAAATTCAAACCAGCTCCACCCTGCTAATACAGCCTGTTTTACATGATCAGTGATGAGGCAGACGGTATTTTACTGGGTTTTCCAACAAAACAGACAAATAAAGTGGTAGTTCTTAGCTGTGCAATCTTTGCAGCAATGTGGTATTGCTTCGGGTTTACTACTTTCCTTGGTAGAGACAGTTTTTGTTTCAGGTTTTCACTTGGTCTTTCCTGCAGTAATATTCCATAATACACAGGTCAGGAAATGCATGGGAGGATTCTATAATTTGCTGTGTTTGTCTATTCCAAAACTTGGAAAATAACCACATGTTGAATTTGAAGTTTTAGATGGGGCCTTTAGAATAAGTGTTTATTTGTTTAAATGTATTGGTTCAGGTGTCTCTGGAGGCTTGGAAAGTCCATACTATGATGAAAGCTGACAGCAGATTTAAGACACAGAAACAAAGGTGGAATTTGAACCTAAAGCCAGTCTACTAGTGAACCAGGAAGAACTGATGCTGCAGAGGAAATCTGAAGTAAGTCAGCTGCAGAACTCCGACTTGGTTGGAGAAAGCAGAGCTTTTGTTCTACTAAGACTTGCCATGGATCGGGCAGACCATTCATGTTGTGGATGTAAATGTGCTTACCTAATGTCCATTGATTTAGGTGTAAATACTGTCTATGCCCATCATTGTAATAGACACGCCCAGAATAATATTTGACTGAATATCTGAGCAGTGTGGCCTACCCAAATCTACACATGAAACAGATGACACAGACTTAGTGGACCTACTGTGACAAGGACTTCAGCTCTACTGATGACTTCCACTCTGTCAGCTCCTGCTGGGACAGTGGGTGGCAGTGCTGTTTTGAGTCTTCTAGGATGTGTATTACGTTACACTAGGTCCAATAATCCCTGCAAAGTCTGATTAGTTTCTTTCTCCAATGCACAGCCACCTCGGACAAGGACCATGGGTCCTTCTGGGTAAGGCTAGGGGAAAAATTAGTGAAAAAATTTTGATAGCATAGTAGGGTTCTTACCCAGAAGTGCCTGATCCTTTTTTTTCAAGAGGGTCTAGATCCATACATAGACTCAATTTTTGGAAATGTTTGTTTGTTTTAAAAAAATAATTCAAGACTGATGCCATTCAATGAACCTAGAACTTTTTCATTCACAAAAATTGAGTAAGAACTTGTAGAAGGCTTTTCCAATGGCTTTAAGAGTAACTAACTAGTGTCACAGGTCTCTGCGTCAAACTGTTCTTACTGCTGCTTTGATCTGCCATTCATGGTTGTAATGATCATCTTGTTTCTGACAGTTGTACACCTCTACATGGTCCCTGGGGACTTAGGAGCCCCAAGAGTATTTAAGTTTCATAGTTATTTAAAAAATTATTCTTAATATTTGGTTATTCCAGACTGTGACTATCAAAGTATGTATTAGACAAAATTCTCCAGAGAAATAGAATCAATAGCAGTGGGGAAGGAAGAAGACAGAATTGAAAATAATTTACAGAATTGTATCACATAATGATGGAGGCTTATGAGTCATGGCTAATCTGAAATTTGTAGGGTAGAGAAGGCTAGTTAAAGTGGAGATTGAGGAAAGAGTTGATATGGTAATCCTGAGACTGAAAATGGAAAACTCAGGCAGAATCTATATGATGCAACCTGGAAGTAGAATTTCTTCTTTGTGAAGCTCATCATTTGAACTGAGGCCTTCTAGTGTTTGGGTGATAACTAGTCATTATACAAAGGATAATCTGGTTTACTCAAAATCAAATGATCTCAATACCAGTCACATCTAAAAATGCCTTCAGAACAATAGCTTTACTGCTGTTTCATAAATAACTTTTCACTAAAGTCTGGTTAAACTGAATAAGAGAATTAAATATTGCACAATCATAAATATCCAGGAAATTTCAGGGAACACATCTGTGGTTGTTACGTGGTGCTCTGGACACATCTGTCCCTAGGCTGGAGGTCCAGGAGGCACCTTCATCTTTTTTTTCCCTTGCTCAGAAGATCAAACTCAGAGCATATAAAACCTTTTGCAAAAAAAAAATGCTTTTCACAAACCTTTTTGGATTTCTTACACAATTTCCTTAATCAGTTTTATCTAGTTGTAACTTATAAATGCTATGATATAACTTTTGACAAAAATACATAGTCATGAAATCGCTTCCACCTATGATTTTGGGTAAATGGTTCGAATTGCATACTGGTTAAGCTTCTTTCCCTATCTTCAAAGGTGAAAAGTAAAACCTGACTCTTTTATAGAGTATGTTGTGAAAATCCAGTGATGTCTGAGTAGAGGTGGGCTGCTCTGAGTTCTGGCACGTATCCACTATTGGTTCTTAATTCGTCCTGTTACTGGGGGTGGCGGGAGGCTTTCACACATTGTCCATAGCTCAGCATCTAATATGAGACAGAGTGCAGAGAAGATGCTGAGCAAATGTTTGTGGAGCGGAAAAATATGTCAAGTGTTATAGAGAGAGAGAAGAGAGTGCAATTAATTATACGTTCATTAAGGTAATTGTATTTCCTTTCCTTCATCTCAGTACTTAGCAAGCAACTTTCTCATATAAATTCAGTTTTCAAGGAAACTTGCCCACTAGAAACAAATTAACTCTCCATTTAATGTGAGAGTTTTGGCACATGAGACAACGTTCATCATTAGAAATCAAGAAATTAGATTTAAAGTTCCTGATCAATCCCTAGTGAGTTTGATTAGCATCGATTAGTCCTGTAGAACCTGACAGACATTGAATAAATGAATAGAAGGTAACTTTTGATATTGAGACGATGAGGATCAGGCTTGCAAGCCCATGGAGACACTGCAAGAACCACAAAAGCTATCATCAACCTTTCTTCAAGGAAATTAGAAAGTCCACATTTGACACTCTCTGTTAAGTCTGTTTTTCATCCCTGGGTCCGAGTATCTGAAGTGCATGACTTAAACGAGGAAAGGTTTGATTGTACTCACATTTCCCAAGGTTTCAGTGCATTGTCCGCTCATTTCAAGCCTGGGACGTCATGGTGGAAGGGGCGGGAGAGCAAAGCCTCTCATTTCCTGTGGCCGGGAATCCGAGTGCAGTAGGAGAGCACTGCTGAGAGAAACATGCTCCGCCAGCCACTCCCGGTCACCCACCTGCACCCGGGTCCCGGAGTCCTTGCAGCATGTTTTGCTGTGAACATCGATGGCTTACTCCACTGCCTATTACGGCATCCTGGCGATCAGGTCTCCTTTCCAAGTGTCTCTAAATTGAGTCAAGTTGACAATCTCAAGTGTCACACACTGTATACAGAAGAGTCAGAAATGACCCTGCCCTCACCTTTTCTCTTTATTTATATACTACTTAGGTTTTTGAGAAAAAAAATTGCTAATACTAATAGAAGATCCTTACAGTGACCTAAGGGTCTTGTTTCAATTGTTTGCCACCAGACTCGCAGGAGGGTTCTGTTCATGTCCCTCCCTGTTGGCTTCTTATTGCTCCTTCTGGACTACATTTGCTCAGCCATGAGGGTATTCTTTTCATTTTTACTTAACAACTAAATAAATGAAATAATTTTCAAAGGTTGGCTCAAGTAAGCTTTCTCCATGGAGCCCACTTTCATAGGTTTGTCATTTCTTTGCTTTAATCTTCTAGGCCTTTGGAATTTCCATGAAAGCATATGTGATACTTTATGTTATAGTTATGGAGCTCATGATTTCATGTGCCACATTCTATACTGCAGTGACCAAAATCTGTGGTCCTAGTCATCCTTCTAGATGGCTCCTCGAGACCCTCATCTTCTGGTGTCTTTTTCGAACATGACTCTCTCCCACACAGGCTGGGACTGATCCCATGTATATCAGTACAGTACTACGGGAATGATGATCCAGTGTTCATTTGTTAGGTTTTAAAGGTGTATTGCAGCCTTTGTCTTGGGCTGTTGGGTTCCTGCCTGTTAGGAAAGCCAGCTCCCATGCCATGGGAGGACTAAAACCATCCTGTGGGAAAGCCCACACAGTAATGAACCAAAATTTCTTTGCCAACAGCACAAAATGCTAGTCATACAAGCAACCACCTTAAATTAACTGCTATCAAGGAAAATACAATTCCGTACTATTTTTATTATTTTGCACAAGGGACTTGGCACAGTACCAACTCTCAAAAAATGTGTAACAAGTTGTCTGACTAACAACAGCATCATTTTTGTAGGACTCTTAATGTCTCTCTCTGCCATCCTCTTTTCTGTCGGTAGGGTGGTCCTGGACCAGCAAAATCACAGACATCAATTAAAGGCATTAGTAAACTAGAATAATCTTCCCGTTTTACTCAGACTAGTAAGGCCATTTATTGTCAAATTTTCTTTACTAAACTTTACTTTTAAGAAATCTGGGAAAAGTAACAAAGGAACTATGACAAAAATCAATGCTAATGACTAGATATTATGTATTTAGTATTTCAGTAGACATAAACCGATCACCTCCTGTGCATTTTGACACCATGTTCACTGCTTCAAATACAATGGTGAATGAGAGAAGCTTGATTAGTTCTGGTCCTCCTACTGGCATTCGAGTGTGAAAAAAAACATTGAAGAGACAATTGTATGAATAATACATTCAACATAAAGTTAACTGTTATCAAGGAAAATACAATTGCTTGCTACTTTTATTATTGTGCACAAAGGACTTGGAACAGTGCAAATTCTCAAAAGACAGGAGAAAAATTGTCTTAGTACCAAGACCCTCCTCTACTTAGGAGATCTTATGTCTCTGTCATCTTCATAGTTATTGTCTCTGATGTCATTAGCACAGTCAGAATATTTATTACCAATCTGTTGTTACTGCAACCTTGACTTCATTCTCCTTATGGGCTTCTTTTCTTTCTCTCTTTCTGTCTTTCTGTCTTTCTTTCTTTCTTTCTTTCTCACTCTCTTTCTGTCTTTCTCTTTCTTTCCTCTATGTAATTAATTAATTTATTGTTCCCTACAACACTTAACACCATTTAATATGTCACAAAATTCTGCTATTTATTTATGGTCTTTTTCTCCATTGAAATGTGAATTAGGGATTATATATCTGATTTTTTCAGTGTTGTGTCTACAGAACATTAAACAGTGCCTGCCATACAGTAGGCATGGAATATACGCTGCACATAACAACTGAGTGTGTTAACCATTTTTGTATGCCAGACCCTATCTCAAGATTATAGCTGTTCTTCCATTAAAATGGATATAAAACCACTAAAAAATGTCACAGTCCCAACACAGGCTCAGTATAGACGATGTTGTTTGACATGGGCAACCTGCATGCCCTGAGTATGCCAGACTCCCCTTGCTATGCAGACTCCCCTTGCTATCTCCTTTTGCAGAGATGTATGGGCATTCTGATGCTGCTGTAAGGACATGGTCTGCACTTCACCTCAGTAATAGCCAGTCAGTGTTTCATTTACTGAGTTATGTTGGTCTGTTATCCGTTTCTGTCCAGGGTGAACAGGTCTCAAAAACGAGGTACCCACGGATGAAAAAAGAGAAGAAAAAGAAATACACGAGAGATAATGTCCTGGGATCAGGGGGTTACAGTTCTCCTGACTGTAGCCCCGAATCACCTTTTCCATAACCTTTTATTGTGATAAAACAAAAGAGGCACCTGGGCCACCCGGTGGATAGTAACCATTTTAGCAAGAACAATACAACTGAATTACCATAGGCATGAGACTTGACTAGATAGCTAGCCTGTTATCATTCCTTTTCTACATAACACAGCAAAACATTTAGTGTAGGCTCCAGGGCTTACAAAAGCTTACAAAGCTTTTGTTCGACTTCCTCCAGAACACAACAACCTAGGTCTGGCTATACCTAAGGCAAAACATTGAAAGATTAACTAAAGAAATGTCCTTCTCCACAAGTTATTTCGGCATGTGCTTGGGAAGAGTGGAAGCTCAGAAAAAATAAAGTCTGTGTTGCATGCAACTTTGCATCTAGGGGTCAGCCTAGCCCACATGCTTCCTCCGACTGTGGTAAAAGTCTATACTGTGTGCTTGCTTATATCTTTTACTGCCCTGGGCTTCCTCAAGGGTACATGAATCTTTGGCTCGAAAGCATTACAGCTACCTTAATCCCTTCAACTTGCACATGTGAATACTCTTGCCTCCCACACATTCTACATTCCACTGAATCTGGAGAAAAAAGTCTTTTGAAAAGGTTTATAAATGAAACAAAGCTCTCTGTCAGTACCATCCCAATTACCCTGAGTGTCAAATATCACTAGATTATTTTTTAAAGTTTATCATATTTTCTTTAAAGTTTTCATGACAATAATAGCCAGAAGTTTATGCATATAAAATAAACTTTTACCTCTAAGTTCTATTGTATATAAAGCAAATTCTAACAGTGTTTAGTATATATTGTCAAGACATTCTATTCAGGCTGGGCATGGTGCTGCACACCTGTAATCACAGCACTTGGGAGGCTGAGGCAGGAGGATCGTTGTGAGTTCGAGACCAAGCTGGGCTACAAAGTGAGCTCAAGGCCAGCCTGAACTGCAGAGTGAGACCCTGTCTCAAGAAGACAACAAAACCAAAAACAAAACAGGGTCAAGGATATAGCCCAGTGGCACAAGCATCTGCAAGTACAAGGTCCTAAGTTTTATTCTTGGTACAAAAAAAAAAAAAAAAGATATTCTATTCAGAAATGGTGGTGCAGACTAGTAATCCCAGAACTCTAGAGGCTGTGGCAGGACGATTGCCACCAGTTTGAGGCCAGCCTGGGTTACACAGTGAAATCAAGGTGAAACCTTGTCTCACAAAACCCAAAGTGATCTACAAAGTTAGACCTAATCTCAAACCTTCTTTCCCCTAAAAAAGAAATTCTGAATGTATACAAGCACAAATATATATGCACAGTTGTGTTTATCTATTTACACAAATTGGATTATACTACTGGGCAACTCTCTTTAAACTGCTTAGGGTCCTTTTGGATTTTAGATACACTGAGATGAATTAACCATCTTTTCAATTTTTTGCAGCTGTTTCTCTTGTTTTATGTTTTATTTTGCCCTTAACACATGATCTCCCATTCCATGCTGTCTTGCACATCCTCTACCTTTAATCAGTGCATACACTATGCCACATATAGTGTACCACGTATAATTCTGTGTAACAGTCCTGCTATGCCCACCTCTTCTCTGATGCTCATATAAGGGGCATGTATGCTTCATGTGTGTCTCATGAAAACCCCAAACAACATTGTTTACTTAAATGATGTGTATATATTTTTAAAAGTTGCACGAATAATAACATGCTTTTTACTTTTTAAAGTCAATCCTGTGCTTCCCTGATCTCTCCATATGACTGTATAGACCTCTAGTTTGTTGCTTTTCACAGCTAGTCAGTATTCTATAGACTACATTTACATTTTATTTTAAAAAGGAAAGCCTGCCCAGTATTACTTTAAGTCCCACTTACTGACATTTCTCTTATTCTTTTGGGTTAATATTAATGAAATGAAAACAATATACGAGAAGGAGAGGTAGCTCCAAGGAGAAGGACATGATTTGGGCAGCAGATCTTTGGCATTGCCGTAGTGCAGTAAGTCCTGCTCTAAATCCAATTTAAAGAAAATAAAATCTAATACATCAGAAATCTCTCTTTGCAATATGGCTTTTCTGCTCCTCACATTAAGAGTGGGTTGGAATGTGAGCTTGCCTCACAACTTGCAATGAAGTGTAGAATGTCGTGGCACCAAGGTGCCACTACATTAGCAGCCTTAAGAGAAATTGCTGATTCTACTTTTTCCATATGACTACCATAGCAACCAGGCCAGGCTAGCTTGTGTGTGTGTGTGTGTGTGTGTGTGTGTGTGTGTGTGTGTGCACCTGCAATAAAGAATAGTGATGCTTGTTCTGGGGAATTCATACACACTTGTCAATTAGATTAGGCAAGATTCAAAGAGAGCCCACTGCATCTTAGCTTAAATTGCTGAACCTGAAGATTGTGAAAACTAAAACGGTAGTTGGTGTAAGCCTCTAATTTTGTGGTGGTTTAAAATAAAGCAATAATAACCAATACAGTCCTGATTGTACAGTTTCACTCTTTCCTCCTGTTACTATGACAACTCACATTCTATCAATCTAGAATGCGGAAAGAAAATTTCAGCGTTTTATCTTACATGTACAAGGTTCCTTAACTATACCTTTCAGCTGTACTGTGACCTCAGGATTTCCTTTGAATTCCCTAAATTCATACATGCAAAGAATGTGTGTAGTGTGACACTTGCTAGGCAAGAAGGGAATTGTGTATGTTGGCTCTAAATTAGATATAAGTTAACTGGAGCACTAACTAAAAAGCTAGATAGGACACAATATAGAACAAGAGCAAAACCATTGTGGCAGCAGTCTGTTCTGTTTGAGTTAGGAATGTCAGAATGTGTGAGACTGGGACTTCTGCCTGTATGTGTAAACTAATTAAGTTTAAATGTTGAATTATCATACATTTAAATATTAGATTATCAAAAGTCTTACTATCAACCAGCTGTAATTGTAACTCACTAATTGATTTTTTGTCCCACCCTACCTTGTGAGAAAATGTGGGTTTGCCACCAGAGAGATTTGGGTTCAAATTCTACTTCAGCAATTTTACTAGCTATGCCTTCATGTAGATAGCATTTTCCAAAGTTCAGGTTCTCTATACAGAAACCAGAGATAATGAGATATAACTGTGAAACTTTCTAAAGGACTGAAGGAGCTTGATAACTTCTTTATACTGAAGTTAAATATAGCAGCTTGTTAAATGTAACAGCACCTGTACCATACTTCCACCATCACCAGTTATTGTTATGTTGCTCATAAAGAATAGCTATAAGCTTAGCTTTTCCTAAATATAATTAAAATATCTTCTAGTTTTGAACATTTTAACACATTCTCCAAAGGTTATACATGATTCTGAGTTTTCGCTCCTTTGTTGTGCGGCTCGTTCATGTTATTTTATACTGCTCATTTCAAACTTCACTTTTATTCTTTCAAAAATCTGACCCTCACAGGACATTTCTTGGGGAGTTACTTTATATCCCTACTTGTTTTTAAAAAGAAACTATGTGAAGACTTCTATTAATACTTAGAACTGTTAGAACTCTGACTGTCTTTATTTCCCCACCCCACTTCCACCTCTTTTTTTAAGCCTGTCGTGGACGGTGACTTCATAATAGCAGCATTGGGTTCTGGGTGAAAAGATGGGCAGTGCAGCTGACACTGTCATATAAAATGCTGACTTTTACCCCCTTTGAAAAGCTTTAGCTTACTTAAGAGGGATATGAGGGTAAAACTAATAAGACCCATCTCAAAAGGGCATTTTGAAGATTAAAGAGATTCCTAAAGATTTTATAGTTTTAGAATTCATACATAAATATTTGAATTGCTGACTTAATATTTATATAGGATGTGAAATATGGGCCCAGTCAGCATGTGGTTCGTTGTTTCTTTGTCATTTGAAATCTCTGTCTCTGTCTCTCTGTCTCTGTCTCTCTGTCTCTGTCTCTCTTTCTCATTAAAAGTTTCCACCAACTTTGCCAAAAACCAACTGACCACAAATGTATAAACTTATTTGTGGACCATCAATTCTATTCCACTGGCCTCTTTCTGTACTTGTGCCAGCAGCCACAGGCTATGTATTATCGTGGCTTTGCAATATGTTCTGAAATGGGGAAGTTTGATTCCTCCATCTGTGTTCTGCTTTTTCAATATCATTTGGATAATTCTGTGTCTCTTGTATTTCCACATGCATTTAAGAGTCAGGTTGTCCATTCCTGAAAAAAATAATATGATTACTAGTGTTACTTTTAGAAACACTTGGGGAAAATTGCTTTTAAGCTTCTGTTTTCAAAAATTTGTGAGGGGTCTAGGTGTGGGGCTCTTTGATTTTTATCTATCTTGCTGTTGATGGACATTCTTTGATGTACAGATTAATGATTTCCATCAAATTTTGGATGTTCCACCAGTAATTTCTCTCATTTCTCTTTCTGAGGCTCCCACTGCACATATGGCAGCAGCATGTTTAATGGTGTCCAAGTCTTGGGGCTCTGTTTATTTTCCTCTCTCTTTTGTGTCCTTGTCACTTAGATTAAATACTCTTTTTTGATCTTCAGAATCTGATTCTTTATTTCTGCTTGCGTACAGGCACTGTTCAGCACCTGTAGTGAATTTGTACTGTGGTTATTGTACTTTTCAACTCTCTGTTGTTTATACAAACCTTTTAATTCACATTTTAATTTAAGGACACATCATATCATATTTACCTTTCATTCTGGAAATATGGTTTCCCTTAGTTCATTAAATAAAAATTAAATGGCTTATTTAAAGTCCCCGTCTACTACATCCAATGTCTTGGCTTCCTCAGAGACAGTCTATTGAGTTTCAACTCAATACATGGGCCCTCCTAGCTCATTTCTTTGAGTGGCTTGCAAATTTTTGAAGAAATCTGGACATTTCCCTCTCTTCAGTTTTTGCTGCTGCTTGTTGTGGTAATATTTGTGCATTTGACTATTAAGTTTCTGAACAAGTTGTTGAAGTCTCCACTCTCTGTTGTGTATCGCTATTGAAATCTCCACTTGTTAGTTTAGTGATCATCTCATGGTTGAATGGATTTCCCTAAATGCCTTAAACTAGCAGATATTATAGTCCCTGCTAAGCGACTCTGGATGTGTGTGTTAGGCCTTTGACTCTCAGCAAGGCAATTTAAAATGCTGTCTGATTTTTTGGTGCCTGCCTCACAAAGCCTCAAGGTCAGCTAGAAGTGAAAGCTGAAGGCTTTCCAGGTCTTTCTTGAGCATGTACATGTCTTTAAGAATATTCATGGTCTTCAGTTTCCCAGGAGTGGTGGAAGTTTACAAAATTCTTATGCGCTTCTCAGTTCTCACTTTTCCCCTTAAACCTGTGCATCCATCCATTGTTTGTCCTAACTTTTATCCATCTCTAAGGGACCTACAAGTTTGAGAGCCTGAATGTGAGTGTGTAAGATACAAGCCTACGGTCCCCATTCCCAGATGAGGCTTTCAGCACTGCATAATTCCTGAGACAGGTCAGCCAAAGAGAAGCCTTTCATGTGAGACCTTCCAGGGAACCATCTGAGAGGTAAAAAGTCATGATAATTCTTTTAAAATTAAGCTGAGGGGCTGGGGATGTAGCTCAGTGGTAGAGCAATTGCCTTGCCTGCACAAAGCCCTGGGTTCAATTCCCAGCCTTGTAAAAAAAGACAAACAAAAAACAACAAAAAAATAAAATTAGGTTGATTAGTTTAAATTAGGTTTATACCTGTGCTACCAAGAATGACCGTTGGTATTTTTTAAGGGTCCCTGTGGGAAGGAAGGGTGGAGCCAGACAAAGCTGGGATACAACACGGTGTGCTGCGGTGGAAACAAGCTCAGCATCTACAATTTGTTTTTCAACAATTGGAACTAAGGCCGATTTAAACCTGTACACATATAAATCCATATACTTGAGCTTTAGTTTAATTCAGTAAAGTGAGAATTATTGAAGTTATGTTCTGGGGGGGTTATGTCATTAGATTCATCTTGTTTATATGTCAGGTGAGGAATGGATTATAACATAATTTAGAAGGTTCCCCTTCATATTGTATTAAATGTGTTATATTTTATTTGTTTATGCTGTGTTGGTAAGAAGATTAAGGTAGTACATGCCAATTTGTACTATTTGAGTGGAAAACTCAATGCATGCATTGCCTCTTCTAAGACTCATGTTGACATTGAATCAATGCAGTAGGAGGAAGAAGTAGAACTTTGAGTGGTGATTGGATCACAAGGGCTGTGCCATTATGCATGGATCCATGCTATTAGGAAGGGAATGGGTGTGTCAGCACGAAACAGATCAGTCTCTTTCCCAGCCATCGTCTCAGTCACATACTTCCTCACCATATGACACCCCATCAGATGCAACATTTCCACGTCTGACTTTCCACAATGAGAACTGTGAGAAATAAATTTATTAGCTTTATAAATTACCCAGTATGTCAACTCATAGCAACAGAGGACAGACTAAGGCACATGACAACTTCTGAGTTTCCTTTCCTTAATTTCTGCTGCAAGCAAATACCATTCTCTGAATACAAAAAAAGAAAAAGACATTCGAAGCAAGGGCTCTAGCTAGCTCAGTATATGTCCCAGGGTTTACCCTGGATCAAGTAGTTGAAGTAGACATTGACCAAGGTAGAAACATGGTCGTTGTGTCCATGCATTCACAACAAAGGTTGGTTTTCCCTGAAATAGATGGTGAGTAGGTGAATTGTGAAATGGTGGGTAGTTAAGATACTTGCTAGTCTACACAGTTATTTTGAAACATTCATTGAAAATCAGGGGCTGGGGGTATAGCTCAGTGGCATAAGCGCTTGCCTGGCAAGTGCAAGGTCCTGAGTTCGATCCCCGGTACCAGAAAAAAAAAAAAACTAAAAAAGAAAATCAAACAGAAATATTAATCTATTCATAATATGGCTCAATTATTTTCAAAAACTAAATAAAGCACCAGAAGTAAAAACAATGAATGAGGGCTGGAGGTACAGCTCAGTGGGGTAAGTGCTTGCCGCTAAGCACTAAGGCCCTGAGTTCGATCCCCAGTCCCAGAAAAGAAAAAACAATGAATGACCCCAAATATCAATAAAACAGAGTGAAGGGGAGGGGGCAAAAGGGAAAAGAGATTTTTAAATTTTTTAATTTTTTTGAGATTCTTAAAAAAATAGAATGGAAGAGAAAAATGGAAACAAAGTTTTTCTAAAAGGGCTGGTGAAGAAGGAGTGAAATAAGGTGGGGTTGGGAAAAAATGAATTAAGATATATTATGTACAGATATTAATTCCTCACGATGGATGTGATCATTGTGTATGACAAATATGTACTAATAAAAACTAATGAATTAATTGATTAAAAAAAAACAAATTCCTTCCTTCATAACAAAAACGAGCAGTCCTCTTTAATCACAAGATTCAACTCATTTTGGGAAAAAAGGGTTTAAATGGACAAAATTAAAAACGTAATAATTTTTAAACTATCCAAGTTGAATTTTTGAGTCTGGAAGCAGAAGTTTCAGTCCTGAAAAGACAGCAGAATTGAGGAGTCCTGGCCCCACACTGAGAAATGACAGTTTTGAATGTCTTGGATCACGGTACCAGAATAATCGCAGAAATCTCTGTTCTCCTGCCTATGACAGAGAAGTTATTTAGACTCTACATCCCTGATTATTTAAGCCTGAAGTGTGTGCATCTTTCTTTTTCAAGTTTAAATTATTTGGACAATTGTTTGAAGTTGGTTTTACCTAACTCTACAGTAAAGAGTTGGTAATGATGTAGTTGGCTTTAGCATTATTAGATCAACATGATAATTCAATTCCAAGAATAGAATTCTTCTGTTTGTCATTCTGTACTGACTGTACTGAATGACAGGATAATGAACTCACGTGTGCAGTATGCATATATTTAGGATGTTTTTCCTCTGTCCACACACTCACTTTAAATGAGATCCAACAATAGAGATGATATTGAATATAATTTTGACCCTCAAACCTTAAAACATTTTTAACTGATTGTTTAAATATGTTTATACTCACTAAGACAATTTAGAGTTTAGGAATTTATTGTTTATTTTTGGAATTGTTCAATTCTTTTCATGTTATAATGAAGTGGCAGCAATGAATAAGAAAATTATGCAGCACACAATGTCTTACTAAGTAATAATTACCCACCAATTACCCTTTGAGGGAGCAATCTCATTCCCTACTTGCTGCCCTTAGCTCTCTAATTATGTAATTTTTGAAGCAGATAAACTTTATGAAGATTTAAGGTGCTATTATTATTTCAATTTTTTAAAATGCACTACTAGAGCTTAGAAAATTGTTACAATAAGTAAAATTTATTACATAGAAACTTTCAACCAGAAATGTGCTCCTCTGAGACTATATGTAAAAATAACTGTGAGTGTGTTTACCCTTGTTTTAACAGATAATTAAAAGTCTCTCTCTTTGGACACTCATTTTTTACACTACCACTCATGTCAGGTTTGCACTAGGTTTCTTTGCATGAGAACTGAGGTATGTTGGATGTAGATTACATTACTTCCACTGCACCCAGATTCTGTTCAAGGACTATAGGTTCTTCAGAGCTGACTGAGATAGCTAATGCTGTGCGTATCATTTATTCCTGAGTGTAGCTCTAAAAATAATTAGTGAAAATATCCAAAATGGTATGAATGGGAAGTTTTTTTTTTTTTGGTAGTTCCACTTCCCCAAACTTAGAATTCAAAATAGATCAAAGTAAGACAATGGTCATTCTCCCAGTGGGAGGTTTGCTATGACCTCTTTGAAGTCAATCAGGCAATGTAGGTGACCCTTGGAAGTCAGAGTCAGTAGATGTGGCAAGTTTCGGTCAACTACCTTCCACTGGGTAAAGCACTAGCACCATTTATTAAGATAGGAGGCCTCAGGTCTCCTTCAACTGCATTGGTAGATTTTTAGAGATAGTTCATAAGAAGGTATTAGAGGTTATGAAATCTTTCTTGCCAAAAGGTCTTGAGCATCACTTATTTTAATTAATGATGGTAAATTAACTTTCCTTTTGAAAACTTCCACCTTATAGAGTTTGATTTAGAATAAATGTATGCAGTGCTTGCTCTCACAGTCACTTGGGAATGTGGTTGACAAATAAGAACTGTATGTATTCAAGCTGTGCAAAGCGATGGGATATGGATTCCTGATTGTACTGCTGGAAGCACTAACTCTCCC
The DNA here is from genome assembly GCA_004027595.1 of Dinomys branickii. NCBI lineage: Eukaryota > Metazoa > Chordata > Mammalia > Rodentia > Dinomyidae > Dinomys > Dinomys branickii. The sequence goes on from PVLD010017531.1 coordinate 18,404, forward strand.
TAGAGTACAGGAGCGAGTTAATTCTCACACATAAACATGCACAGCATACACAGCCATAGACACTCATCCGTATGCAATATCCTTTTATTTATATGGAAAATTTTAATCAAAATACCACACAGAAGATTTCACTTGGCAGCAAATTCATATTTTACAGAATCTCCATAGTCTAGATTTTTTTTTAAGTCTACCTCTTCCTTTACTTCTCTCTGTATATCCATGACGCAGTGCACTTAGGGACATGCTGGATTCCTGAATAAACTCCATTTGCCACCCTTCCTTATTGACATTAAATGCAGCTGTAAGATAACAGGTCAATTATAATGAAGTGAAAAATTATGTGCCAATGTGTTCTGTGATCTGTTCTTCATTCCTTCCCTTGCTACCTTTACATTTTCCATGCACAGGAGGTTTTGTTAGAGTATGGAGAAGGGGCAGTAAGTGAAAAGAGCAGAAAAAGTTCCTATTTATCTATACAATATCACAAAAGCTGTATTTGGATCCTACCTTTCATATCCTTTCCCCTTGAGATCATCGAATGTGTGAATGATACAATAATTTTGGTAACCTTTAAGCACTGAAATCAAAATGTATGGCGTACGCTAACTTCTGTTACTGAGATACAGATACGAATACAAGCATGCTATTTGCATGAACTCTAAATTCCAGCAGTGTGTAGGATGTCTTTTGCTATACTGGCCCTTTAAGTATTAAATTACAGAGTATTCTTTTTATTTTTATAACTGAGAAATAGTGCCTTGATAGTGTTTTAGAGAGAGTCCCCTGAGACCAATGGGGTCACACACATCAGTGACCCTCTTACCAGTGTACAGGAAGGTCTCTGACTTCACTGTGAAGGGTCTACATACAGAAATTGGGTCTTTCTCATTTATGTCCTCATCTCTGAAAACTTAGTAGGTATATGAAAGTGCACATTAAGTAAAAAAAGTAAATTAATAAATACAAACCACTAAATGAATAAATATTAACTTGTAGAAATGAAAATAGATTGGTTAAAAAAAAAAAAGCCAAACAATCATTTAAATCTTTGACCAGCAGAGGGTAGATTAAATCTACTTTGATATTTTTTTTTAGAACTAGAAAGATGAGCGATGAATTTTCACTTCTTTTTGTAAAAGACTTGGAGGTTGGTAGAATCAAATAATTAATTAGTCTTGTGAGGCAGCTTGTTAGGTGAATTGGGCTTAATCTGAAAGTACGTATCGATTATGTTCCTTCTTGACTATTTTAACCCAGTAGGCAGAGTGAGGCGAGAGAGGGCTGCGGGTGTTTGTATGAATCCTCTCTACACAGAGGACATGGCAGGGCTCTGGCCCTGAACCTGCTCTAGCAACAGAGGTTTGGGAAAAGTGAGTCAAACAGGATAGAAGGACAGGCCATCAGACGCCACGCCAGGTAAGGACTTGGTATTTTTCTGAGTGATCAGTAAAATGTGGGGAGTTTGAGAAAGGAGTGTGAAAGTCTAGCTACTGTGACTGAGGTAGGGAAGGACACTAGGGTGGCTGTAAAATCTCTGTATTTTAAGAAGCAGGAGTTCTAGTTAAAGGAAACAGAAAACAAGACTTTGAAAAAAAGAGGAAGAAGATCATTTCTGGAAATGATAAGCACAAAAAGCTACACTGAAGTAATAAGGGCTATTTTCTATTTTAGATAAGGTGACTAAGGTCAGTCATCTTAGGAAGTGATACTTTAATTTAGCTCTGAACAAGAGAAAACTGAGTTGTCTGAATAAATAGGGGTCAGAGGAAACTTGCCCAAAGGAACAGTAAGAGTAAGCATTGGCCAAATACCTCAAGTGGACAGCACTTGGTGAATTTTCACTTAACACTAACTCTTTAGGGACCTTTTAATGTGGCTCATGTTTGGGGGGTATATTATCAACATACAAAGTCTTCAAAGCTAAGCTAATTTACCTAAATTCTCATTTTTGCTCAGATCAGTAGTATCATCTAGGAACAGTCACTAAACCCTCTAAGTTCTACATTCCTCATTTGAAGATGGGGCCAGTAAAACCTCCCAGCCAGAGAAGTGAAGATTAAATGAGACAACCCACACAAAAGAGCTAGCAAGTCTGCTGGTCTTTTTTTAACTTAATAAATATTACTCCTTTTAAAAAATGAAATGCAGTGTTTCAACATGGTGTCATGAAAGTAACCTTTCTTTGTGGTAGACAGTGCAAATCTGGAGCATTGGAAATTGCTTTCAGTATATCACATTACACCCAGAGGGTCTCTGTTGACTGTCAGAAAGTGTGGGTCCAGACTGAGGGACTTAATGCAGGGGTGATGAGCTGGTCACCTTCTGTTAGGGGTTCTATCTCCACGACCCCTCAAAGGCTCATGCCCTCACTGATGGGGCTTTTCAGAGCTGGCTGGATCTAAGGTGTTTGATGCTGTGATTAAGGGTATGTGGTACAAAACTAGTCCACCGATTGGAACCAGTGTAGTTCTGGGTGTGACTGAGTGGATTTATGGAAGACAGAAGGGCCACCTTGGGTATGGGTGCACCACCCAAAGAGTTTATAGCCTGGATGAGATGAAAGGAAGAGGTAGGCTATCTTCTGCTGCCACTTGCTGGATTCTGCCTGCCACACTATGAACTGTTCCTCCTCGGTGATGCCCCTCTGTCATACCACCATGCCTTAGAGCCAGACAGCCATGGAATGAACCCCTGTACAAACTGGAAGCTGAAATAAAATTTTTTCTTTTAACTTTTGAGTGTCAGCTATTTTGTCTCAGCAGTGAGAAAAGTAACTAAGACAGCTTTGTCAGCCTAGCCCTCCTTGTGATTGACAGTCCACCTTGTGCACAAATTGGTCCTGGATAGTGGATTCAGGGGAGACCTCCAGAGGCACAAGCTGAAGACTTGCTGAGGGCATGGAGGTCATGGCTAGTGGAAAGTAAATGCTGACTGGTGGCAACAAAACTGTTTTGTAATACAAACCCCAAAGGTTGATGAGCTATAATCTCAAATGTAAACATGAAATGAATGCTATTGAACTTGTGTGTTGGTTGCTCTTTATACTTTGAAAACTATTTAAAAACATTTGCTAGTGAATTTGAATCTGTGGGCTAACAAACTGTAGTGTGTAAGAGAGGTAAACATTGTTCTCTATTGGTCAATTAAAGCCTTATTCTCCTTATGACAGGAACTAACATTTCCATCTGTTCACGGTCCTTCCCTTCCCCCTAGGATGGCAGCTAAATTCCTGAGCTCATGGTGTGGGGCCCAGTCTAGTTCCTGCCTATTACCCATCTTGCAGGCATCTCTGGTGACTTCAGTCTCTGGTTCTACTTCCGGGGCATCTATGCCTGGCATCCTTGGCTGTGCTACCATTTTGATCAGGTCTACCTCTCTCCATCACCTCATCTCCCCTCTTGGGACACTGGAAGAACCATTAGTTTCTTTCACGGCCTACTTGAAAGCACTGGGTGTGTTGAGGTGTGTTGGGGTGTGTTGGGGCAGAGGCCTGACTCAGGCACATAGTGGGTAGCCAGTTCTGCAGCAGTGTTTCTAAGCGTCTCTTCTAAAAATCTCACCCACTTCTTAGCTCTCTTAACTCCCTGCAAATATCTTCTAGCTAGAATTCCATAACGCAGAACCTGAAAGGAGAATATGACATGCTTCTGGATCAGCCCATTCTTTCAAAACCTTATGTCCAGTTGTTCTAATTAGAAGAGATGGTGTAATAAGAAATATCTTGGAAAAACATTGATTAACAATGCACAAGTAGTGCTCTGCCTCCCTTCTATAACAAAATACTTTCATCATGGCCTTTGCTTACATATGAAAAATGCAATTGATGCAATAACCTTTCATGAACTTTAATTTTAGCTGCTTATAAGTGCAGAGAGAGAAGGTTAATCACTCCTTGAGCAACGAGAGGGTCAATATTTCATTCTGTGTCTGTGCTGTGTTTCCTGAAATTTTGTGTTCATTGCTCCTTTAAAGGCAATTCTATCTTTTTAAGTGACTAAAATGACCACAATTTAAAATTGCCCTCTGTCTTATAATCTTAGATGGTTTGGTTAAAGCCTGGCCTTCAGTCAACAGACTATAAGGAGAAAGTTGGTTTATATTTTGCTTGGCACTGTAAAATGTGTTTCTAGAGATGATGATCATAAGAGTCTCCACTATGTGCTTCGTTAGCAGTATTTTAGCCAAAAGCCACAACTCACTCCAAACTCCTGGCAATAAAAAGAGAATACGTAAGCTTACATGTGTGGAGATTGAGATGCGGTTGGTGGAAAAGTGCCCTAAAGTTTCTATAGGAAGCTGCCTAGCCCTAGGTCTCACTGTGGAGTGACCATCCTAGGTACCCATGTATCAACACCCCTCTTTTTTCCCCTTGTGAAGAGCGACAGTTCATGTATATTGCCTGGGGTTAGGGCATAGGTGGAATCTTATACGCACCAATACTGCCAGATCACATCCAGAACACAGAACCCTCTGCACATGATGTAGTACGGGGACAGAATCAAGGCTCATGCTACTGTGATGTGCTCATGGCTCAAGACTACTGCAAACAACTCCAGAAGATGCTTTTCAGAATGCAAGTCCTTTCATCTAAGGCCATGAGTGTCCAGAGGGTCTGTTACAGGGCACTGGCCTGGAGACAGGAGATACTGTCTTCCTCAGTTTTGGTTTCACTGACTTGAAACTAAGTTCCAAGACAAAGTCCTATGCTTACTTCAATGTCCTACCCATTAATAGATGGAGGAATTTTGCTTTGTGCTCCACTGCCAAAGAGAAGGAGAAAACCATCTATTGGTCACTCACGCTGACATTAAGCTGGGTTGATTCTGAGTCCTATGGCCCCAGGGACCTGCACAGACACAGGAGTGTGCTTCAGGCCCATGCCAAGACCAAAGGTAATGCAGGCAGGAATGTGCATCTGCTCTGTGAGGGTACAGGTCTCTGCCTGGTGCTAGAACAAGTCTAGGAGCTGCATCCTCAGTTTCTGACCTGGAGATAGTGGCCATTGGGTTCTACCTGGTGCTAGGTTTCACTGCAATAGGTCCAGCACTGAGTTTCAAGCCAAAGTCCTAAGCTTGTTTTTTCATTCCACTCCTCAGTGGAATGAGATTTGCTGTGTCATGGCCCATCTGACTATATCAACCCAGAGACTGCCTCAACAAGCCATGACCAGGGAGCAAAGGTCTTGGAGCTCTTCTTGGTGCTGGAGTTGAACTAGCTGGGCTCTGTGCTCTTTGCCAGCCATGCAGCTTGGTATTTATTTTCTTTCCCTTTTCCAAGTGGAAAGTGCCTCTCTCCATGGTGTCTTGCTTGGAGCTGAGGAAAGGATGACACTCCAGATCCTTCTTTCTTGCGTTCTTCAATGCATTTGTCTTATTATTATACTAAAGTTCAGGGACTTTGGTCTCTCATCTGGTGTGTTGAGATCTTCTGAAGGTAATTTGGTGAGGCAATAGCTGTTCAAATTAATGCTTATAGGGGGAGAGGATTTCTAGAAAGCCTTAGCCACAGTCTTGCACTACATGACATGTGTCCATTTTTAACTCAGTCGTTACAAATTAGGAGAGAGTATCTTCTGATTGGCTTCCCTGAAGTGCATAGTCACATCTGGTTGCCTATGGAGAGGTTTGTGAAATTGTAAGTTTTGTAGGAGCACATGGAATATGGAAATATTCATTCTTAATAGAAAAGTCGCTGTGCATTCATAGGCAGAATGGACAAGGGCCATGAAACAGATTTCCACTACAAATAGGGGCAAAGAGCATAGAGTGAAATATTCTTTGTGTGTCTCCAAATTTAAATTTAAGAGGATGTCTGTGTCTATGCTAAAGTCAAACTAACTTTGGAGAATTGTAAGACCCAAAGCACCAAAAGACAATGGCTATTTCTGTGTCTCTCAAATATATTCACATTGTGTTTTTAAAGTCTGTGAAGTTTCACTGAAGAATATGGTCTTGAGATATATTCATTTATGCCAAATATATCTCAATTTTTCTTCTTTATGGCAGAGTAGTACGATTGTATATAAACGCTACATTTTCTTTATCCATTCTTCTGTCGATGGTCACATGTGCTGTGTCTAGAGTTTATTGCAAATTGTGCTGCTATAAACATTTGTGTGCAGGTGTCACTGCTCTGTGATGCCTTTAACTCTTTCAGGAAGATATCTAGAAGGGGGGCAGGAGGGTCAAATGGAACATCTAGTTTTAGTTCTTGGAAGAATCTTGATTGCCATAGTGGTTGTACCCATTTACATTCCCATCAATAGTGGGAACAAGTTTCTTTTTCCCCAAAGCCTCACCAGCATTTGCTACTGATTAATTTCTTCCTGATAGCCATTCTTTCCAGAGTGAGATGAAATTTCAGTGCTGTTTTAGTTCACATTTCTTGAATAATCAGTGATGCTGAACACTTTTTCACCTATTTCTTTCAACATTGCATTGTTGTTCTTGCAGGAGAAACCCGAAGTGTTAGTAAGGAATAACACAGAGACTAGCTATGGGGACACGGGGAGAACTTGTTCACACGGGAAGGAGGACAAGGGAGGGGGAGGGGAGGAAGGGTGGAAGCAGATTTTTATAAAAGAGAATTAAAGGGAAAAAATAGAAACAGAGCTTCAGGAAGGGAAGAGGAGTTGAAGGGAGGAGAGGGGAATGGAAAAATAGACCTAAAATATATTACATGCAGGTACACACTCCTCATCATGAACGTGAGCACTATGTATTACAAACATGTACAACTAAAAAAATAGGATAATTATGCAGACTGTCTCACTAAGACTTCTTTTGCTGTGATTTTCCTTTTGCCTCTTACTCCAGGCTGGGTCACCACGCAAAAGGCACTTTTGGGAAATAAGAATGCACAATGGGCTCAACAGGCTACTTAGATGATGCAAACATCCGCTTGCGTGGGATTTGGTCTAGTATGTTTAAAGAACTATTTCCCAGTTTCTTTGATGGTTACTCCAGTCTAGCTAAAAAACATAGTCACTGACCTGCAGAACCCTTCACGGTATATCACATTCTGATCTCACAATCTAGGTTCCCTTTTTCACTTTGTTTTATTGGCATGATAGATGTTTCTGTTGAAGTCAGAATTATCAGTGCTATGGAGAATGTGACTAAGTCAGATTTACTGTGGCCTGTGGATAGAGCATCCCCAAACTGGGGAGAAAATATCAATATCATTGACCCCAAGGGAGATGTGTGGTTTTTGCACAGAATGGTTTGAGTTCCACAGCTAACAACAAACCTACAAAACAGAACCAGAGACGGGGTTTCTCATGACCAGAATGTCAAGGGCCATCATTGTTCCTGATGAACAAAAGACAGAAATAACTATAGCAGTTGTGCTTCTGTGCAGGGAGAGAGAACTGGACCTGAAGCTAAAAATCTGAAATTTTAGCCCCAGTTTTCTTAGTATCCCTCAGCGTTCTTGCCTAACTACGGGTCATCTTTCTGTGTTGCTTTTCTAATTATTTAATATAAATATGATGATAGAAGTTCTCATGGAGTTTGGAACAAGACATTGCTGCTTTTTGATGATGATAAAGTTTTTTCATTGGTAAAATTATCTTTCATTTCAATCCGTGATGTGCATAACTGTTCATAAGCCTCACGTCTGCTGCTTCATTTGGTCTTTTCAGCATCGTAGGTAAGAGAATATCCTTATTCCAACTGTCAGAGGAATGAACTAAGATCTACAGAAATAAAGTGACTTCTTAATGGACCCTAAACAAATTCAGAAAATTGACTACTAAGATTTCTGTATCTATCTATATTGATATCTATAGCTAACATTTTAAGATATATGGTTAGTAACACACATTTCTTTGCTAGGAAAATCTTTTCTAACTAAATACAAGAATTTTTCTTTCTTCTGGGTCTTTTGTTATCTTTGTCTAAAAATAAGTCACAAATAAATTACTAAGATGGATAAATATTTACTGTATGATGAAATTGACATGAAATGCTTTAGACCCATTGTCTCCCTCATTTCTGGCTGAAGTTTTCTCTCTTAGGAATTCTTCTTCTTCACATTTTGCGAGTGAAGTAATTGAAGCTTTGAGAGCTTCAGAGACTTGCCTAATGTCACATGCTGAGAGACGGAGGTCTTAAACGCTTTGTGGTATTGCTTGCTTGATCCAAAGCAGCTGCTTGCTTTTATCTTTCTCTTGACTTCTTCAGAAAAGGTAGATGTGGCAAGAATGCCTCTGGGACAGAACTACTCTTTACTCTAAGCTGTTCTTTTCTGTGTTTCTAAATTGGTGCTCCCGCCTTTCTTTAGTCAGACCATACCAGTTGATCATTTCACTTTCAATGTAATAGAAAGAAAATGTACAATGATATTTTAATTCTACTTACTATCTGACGTCTCAATGTTTCCTTGGAGAATATTATCCGTGTCTATGCCTTACACTTTACCTAAATTCTGAAGACTCCCAAATAGACTCCTGTGTTCTGTTAGCAAAGCTACAAATTTAAATAATTATGTTCAAACAGACTTGAAAAGCATTATATTTTTAATAGACAGACTTCTCATGTACTTTGGTAGAATGCTGAGTGTTAAGAATCTCTAAAACGCAGTTCCAGTATAAAGTCTTAAACTTGTTTGATTATGAACTCCTCCTTGGGAGAAAAACTTGTAGGATTTCACTATGAGTGATTTGAGAAACTACTGGAACACTTTCGGCAGAATAGTAGCAAGACATAATTTTCATTTTAAAGGTATCACTTTGCTTTTTCTGCATCTAGCAAGTATAAAACAGCAAGAACCAAACTTATATCCCCTTCTTTAAAAATTGTATAACTGTCAAATTTGCATAAATAATAGCTAAAAAATTTTCCAATTATGATCATGAAAATTATCAACTCATATATTAATGAAGCCCAATGATCCCAAGGTGACTATACTTAAAACTACATAAAGGCACCCATAGTCGAGTTGCTGAAAGTGAAAACAGCTTAAAAGCACCTAGAGAAGAGTAGCATATCTCATACAAAAGTTAGAGTCACAACCTAAGCCTACGCACAGTGACATTTTTAATGTGCTGAAAGAAAAGAACTGTCAGCCTAGAATTCTATACTCTGCAATGTAATCTTTATAAAACAACATGGAATAAAGTCATTTTTTAAAAAGTAGAACCTGAGATAATTTCTTACCAGCAGACTTACACACAAGAAACTCAAAGTTCTTCAGAGTAGAAAAATTTATAGCAGATGGATTATGGATAGGCAGAAAGCAAAAGAAGACTACAGTCAGTGAGCACTATGGCAAAAAAGAAGTAAGAAACTCTTCTCTCATGTTAACCTCTGTCAAAGTGGCTGGCTATTTAAATCAAAAAAATGGTAGCACATGAAATTTCTATCTAGGAAAATATGAAATGTAAGACAATACCATAAAGGCAGTGAAAGAGACAAAGGAAGTATGTTGTTACAATGTTCTGATATGAAGTGGGATACTGTAAACCCTGAAACAGTGAGAGAAAAGATGATACAAAGAGGGTATAGAGAATAACCTGACAGAAAAAGCATGGATCCGCTGTTCTAACAATCCAGGAGGGAAATGAAAGTTTGTAGATCATGGTGGTTGAACTAAATATTGTGAGATGTAATAAAATGTGTGATATAGTCCCAATAGAGGAACTGGGATTTATTAATGAAGTCGGTATAGGACACAAGACTGTAAGGCGGGGTCGGGGAGGGCGCCCAAGACCATCACAGGTAAACAGCGTTGCGTCTGCTTACATGAGGACCAAGGGTCCTCACAGGTTAATCAAGTAAAATTATAAGTTGAAAGTTGGAAATCTTTTCTCGAAATATGTGATCAAATATTATGTGGAATAGGCAAAATTAGACATTTAAGGATCCCATTTAGGAGAAAAGATGGGGTGCTATGGGTAAACATTGGGAGTTTAATCATTTACACGTACTAAGCTATCATGTCTACACAAACTTTGAAGCCCTTGTGGGACATCCAAGGATTCATGGGAATATACCATTGGTTAAACAGGTTCATTGTCTCTGAGGATGAATTTGGCCTTTAGATTTTTCTGCAGGAGGTAGCTGAAGCCCTAGGGTAGATGTAAATGGAGGTATTTGACGTCCAAAACTTCACATTATGAGGAAGCAGTGAGCAAGCATGAAGCAAAGATTGATTCTTAAGTGACTTGCCTCATTTTTTGTTTGTTTTGGTTTGTAGGAGCTGGGAGTATGTAGTTCATGGTTTGTGATCCACAGTGACACTCACAGCTAGATAGCAGTAGTCGTGCTGGGGAGTTTCAGTACAATAACATATGAGGTTGGGATAAAAAGTTAAACCAGTTTGGCACAAAGGGCATATCTTTATGCAGTTGAATCATAATTTCCGTTAACCTTGACAGCACTTTCAAATGTGATAGTGAAAGGTAACATTTGAGTGGTGTTAACAGTGTGACAAGCACTGCGGTAGGTGCTTTGTGCACATTAACTTATTTAATCTTTACAAGTGCCACTGAAAGTTCTGTTATTATGCCCATATTCCAGAAGAGGAATTTGAGGCGTAGAGAGTCTAGTGGCTTCTTCATTACAAAGCTAGTAAGTAGAATGCTAACATTGGAATTAGATGGTGTGAATTCTGCGTTCAAGCCCCCGACATGACCCTCTATTGCATTTCTGCAGGGGCTTTGATGAATGCAGTCAGTCTGTTTCTCACATTTGTTTTTCTGTCCTACCTTTCCCTGGTTCGGTACAGACCATCTGTCTTTCCAGTGCAGGAAGGACTTGCCGTGATCATTCTCGGTGACATGCAGCGATCCAGCTTTTTTCCTTACCTCTCAGCTCTGACCACCGGACTGCATCTGCTGACTTAGCTCCAGGAGAAGCGATGCTCATCCCACATACAGGTTTCATAGAAAGCTTTGTTGGACTCTTTGGAGGCCCAGCTGGCCTCTTGCTGCCCATCACTTGTCTCTGGAAGTCATAGATCCTGGTTCTTATGATGTGAAAGTACTGAGCTCAAATCATAATTGGAAAGGACAATGTTTCTGAACCTGAGGTTTCTAAGTAAGAGATAAGGAGCCAAGTGATTGCTATTGGCTGTGTGTTCTATCCATGGTGCTTGTTACAAAGGCTCTTGGCTACTCTGCATGTCCATCTGCTCACATGGCAAAATGCCCTGTTGTGCTTTATTTCAATTCTTGCCCGAGGCCACTGTTGCCAAGTCATGACAGATGACTGAAGATCAGCGCAAGTGTTAGATCTTTTCCAGCTATGTCATTTCCAGCAGCCACAGACCTTGTAAAACACAAAGTGTACCTGTTGAGTGCCAAGGGTGTCTCTTTGGGAATGGTATTAGGGGATGTCAGCTGTCACGAAGACCAGCTATACCATGTGTTAAACATGGAGTGTCAGAATCTCTCATGTCTTTGATAGATGAGTCTGTGCTACACTGCAACAGGACACGAGAAACATTCAGGACCACAAGAAGTGCCACGTGGTTATGAAACCTCACACAAACACAGACCATGGATTAACAGGTATCACCATGCATCTTCCTCATAACAGGCTGTAAGCAGATTCTGATAGGGTCAAGAGAAGTCTGTGTAATTCTGTGGCCTTTAATAAAACAGCAAACTGGAGGATTTAAAGTCTCACGCCTGTGTCTGAAAACTGTAAGAAGTTTTTTCCAGTAACCTTGGGTCTAGACATTTGATTCTCCCACACGTGTACTCAAGTGTATTGCTTGTTTATTTCTGTCCTTTGCTAGAAACTGTAGAGATGATCTAAACAGGTAGCAGGGACTATGACACCATTGGATACTTTCCAAGTTTATGGATCAAAACTAACATCGATGAGTAAAATTCATTTGATTTTTAATACAAATTTTTAAATAAATTTTATAATTCTACAATAATTTTAATGACAGGAAAAGCCTTATTCATAAAGAACACCCTAGCAGGCCAAGGGGTATAGCTCAGTGGCACAGTACCTGCCTGGCAAGTGCAAGGACCTGAGTTTGATTCCTAACATTTATAAACTATAACTTGATGAAACACTGTAGCTTTACATTGCCTTAAAATATTTAATACTTTTTAAATGACTCCTAACAAGAGAAAATGTGCCAATATTCTTGAGCATCTGCTATGTCCTGGACTTTACATATACATACCTAAATTTACTTCACATATTAACAAAGCCATGAGATATCTGTACCACCATCAATAACATGTTGTTGCCAATTAATACATTTTTATTACTAATGCCAATAACCTAAGGTCATTTTGTGAGGTTATTCAACATTTTTGGCCCCTACATATTCTCCATCTACAAATAATCAAGCGGCTTACTTGTGGGGGGGGAAGTGAGGCGAATTTAGAGTAAGGTTAGTTAAAATTGTATTCTAACAGAAGCAAATCTGCTTTGTGGGGCTCTGAGTGAAAGGAAAGTTTCAGACTTCATATATTGAAGTGTATATTTAGACTGTAGGCTTTCTATTGGCAGGGGTTGCTTCTGTCTTGGTCTGTACTATGGTCCTGGCACCCACCAAAGGAACTAGACGTTAAGTTGCTGAACAAATGAATAAATAAGTGGTGGCACCAGAGCAATAATTGCTGATTTCCTTCCACACTAATTTACTTGTTGAACATTCGTATTCTCTACTTGCAGAATACACCAAATACACACGTTCCCTCTAAGGAGAGGTGTAACATTCTACACACGCCTTTCCCCCAGGAAATGAAAGCGACCACTACGAGCTAACAACAGAACAAGAAGGAGACTGAAGGAGGAAACAAGGTTTCCCCACAGTGGATGAAGAGCAGGAAATGACAGAACAGCATCTTCGTAGCTCCACTGAACAGATCTCCCTGACCCGGAAAAGACAGAGGTGAGCGAGGCTGGGTGGGGGGCTGCCAAAGCATCCGGTAGGTTCTCCAGAGCAAAGATGCCTTGAGAGTCGCATCTCAAGAAAAGCCCTGAAAAGGAATAGTCAGTTCAGGCACAGACTCTGCGCTCAGGCGGGCGGAGACCCTTGAGGACGTGAATGACTACTGAGTCCTCTTGGCCTTGTCACTGTTAGAAAACACTGACTTCCCAACTAGGGTAACAGACTGTGGTGAGAGGATTTTCTGGTGCTTTTAAACTAAAATGGAAGTAAAAACCCATTGAGTGAGAGGTACCAGAGGAGATATTCCTCCTGTAGAATGGAGAGGTTGATTTTAGTGACTTTTTGGTTTCATAATCATGTTCTTATTGGATTTTTTTGTCTTGTCCTTAATTTTAAATGATATCATTCCAGGTGGTGCTTTCATAGTAGAGTTTTTGACATCTGCAAGTGTAACAATCATCCAACATTCCCCAAGTTATCTGGATAGTGCTTTCCTAGGTGTACACAGTTTCTTAACTCTTAATGAGGCCATTTTAATCAGAGGGCTTTATTTTCTAATAAAAGATTTTTAATAGAACTGTGATAAGTGCATCTCTCTCAATTTCTCTGTATTTACTCACAACATTGCTTTTTAACTTTTATTTAAGTAACAGTCCCCAAGGATCCAAAGCACCTGAGTCATTCACGAGAAAATTCAGGGTAGGAACTGTAAGAAAAGACAAGTTATTCTTTCTTACCACTTGATTAAGTCGAGCAACAGAGGGCAGGTTCCAAAACCATTCCTGTCTCTCTGCCAGGACTAACAGCTCTACTACTGAGCTTGAGTCTTTCCATCTCCTGTGTCCTATTCTTCACCCTCTCTACCTTTGCTTACACAATTCTTAGTTCATCAGCACTTAGTTCACGCACTAGGACCATTATGAGATTTTCCATGTCAATACAGCTCGTACCGTTAGCTCATTCCTTGCTTAGCAGTCACTGTGGGCAAGGCTGTTCTGCAAATAGAGCAGAGGTCCCTCTTCTTTCCCTTCACTTACTATTTTTGAGACTTCATCCTTCTTGTCACACTTCTTTAGTGGAATTTAACTTTGAAAACTTGAATGTTTGTTTCCATAACTTAAAAATGCACTGGGGATAGTCAAAGTGCAGGGATGAATATATGTATAGTTACTACTTAAGAAACTGAGTTATTTACTGGTCTGGCTGAGATTTATTGAGATGCTTCCAGAGTTTTTTCTTGTCTTAAAGGAGAAGATTAAATCTACTTCTTGTTTTGTTTATTTGGTTTGGTTTGGTTTGGTTTGGGTTTTGCAGTGCTGAGATCAGACCCCAAGGCTGTGTGCATGCTAGGTAAGTGTAGGTAACTGTTCTCCCACTGCCTGGGCTACATCCCCAGCCTCAACTCCTTGAAAAATAACCAAATGCTAAGAAGCATGTGCAGTTCTACCCACCTACACACACACACACACACACACACACACACACACACACACACACACTGAATGATAAAGAAGAAGGCTTGGGCCATAGGAAAGGAAGAGATACAGGTGGCTTATAGATCCTCAGACATCTCTTTCTAACCTATCTTATTAGCTAAATAGTGTTTCACTTCCTTAGTTCCCTAAAAGAGGAGCACCTGGGCTGGGAATGTAATTCAGTGATAGAGTGCTTATGTATCTTGTAAAAGGCTCCAGGCTTGATCACCAGCACTGCAAAAGAAATAAAAATTTAAATGGAGGCCAAGGGATCCCTTCTTGACATATAGAAAGGATATAAAAATGAGGGGCAGAAGGGCCACTCTGGAACAAGACTTCCAGGCTATTTGGTGCTCTGTGCTCCCTTTGTCCAATAAGATCCACCTCTTTTACCAAAAAGGAACTTTAGTAGCTCATGAAATAATGTCAGCATAAATGGCAACATTTATAATAGCTCTGCTGCTATTGGACAATTTTGAGGGATCAGGAGATGGGAGCTCTGCATTTTGAGTTACTTGTATTTCCCTTATTAAAACTTTTGTCTATGCGAAGTGTGAGAACAAAGGTTCAAAAGAGCCCCAGGGAAGTGATCTCACTGATGCTCCGGTGTGTGCAGGAAGGGTAGGTCCTCCTGGGCATGTGGTGAAAGAGGCAAATTTCCTTCAGTGTCGAACTGGCCATGAAATTTTAAGTGATGTGTGACAATTGCTTTAAAAGCAAATCAGGGTGTACATTATTCCTTTGAAACATAGTATGTGAAGTGTTGAAAGGACAATTTTGTGCAAAACTTCGTATAGGTAAGGATTACTTGCTGTGAATAAAGCAGAGAGGGTGGCATAACGTGGAAATGGCTCATTTACAGGAATATGAAAGATCTCTTTTAAGTGAAAGAAATCATATAAGTGTTCTCTGCAGTAAAAGCAGAATGCTGAAAGCTAGTGGACGAAATGGTGAGATACCCTGAATAAAATATAATCTTCAGGCAAGGACTGAAAATTCTAGGATTTAAAATGTTTCCAGGAATAGAAAAGATTGACAATTACTCTATTAGTATTCCTGAAGGAGTGCGGTGGCATGGAAACACTAGCCCAAGGCAGGAGGTTACGGACATGCAAAACTAAGAATACAGGTTGCCTTTTTGGGGAAGCTGTTCTTCTCCCAAAGAAACAAGAGCTCATGCAGGGAGGAACGAGGGCCGTGGAAAGTCAGGTGCCGCACAGTGCGGCTGGGCCCAGCCTGTCCCTGCTCCTCCTGTGTGTGAAGCCTGCGCGTGCTCGGTGACTAGGAGGGGAGGACATGAGGAGGAGTGGAATGTCCGGATCGTTTCTCATACACTGGGAGGAATCCAGAGTGGGAACGGAAGCCTGTGGGTGGTTGAATATACACTGATGAAAGGATTTGGAAAACAGTAATTCGTGTAAAGCTTGGGACTCTGTATTTTCCTTTAGCGAAGCAGGAAGAGGTAACGCTTGAAGTGCGAGGTGGGGAGGGGTTTGTGGTGCTTCCGCGGGCAGCGGGGAGTTTGGGAGAAGTTCCTGCCGCTCTCGGTAACGCTGAGCCAGGTTGCAGGAGTGCGCGTGGCAGCTATTCGGAATAAGCTTAAAGAGTCACTTGGGAGACGGTCATGAAAAGTTGCTGGGCAGGAAGTGAGGAACGGCGAACAGCAGAGCCAGTGCAGGAGACCCAGGACGCGGAGGCTGCAAACGTGGCTAGCGAGTAGTTACAAAAGCGCTTCTGTCCAGCTGGACTCTATCGCTCAGAAAATCCTAGAGCGGCTCTCGTTCTCCCACGCCATCTACAGCCTCTTTGTTATCATCCCAGTTCTTTAATTTTCTCTCAAAATTCATTCCGTGAGAAGAACGGAGAAATCCCCTTACTGTACTATCCAAGCGAAGGACCAAAGAGGAGTACAGTTGATTAATAAGACCATATTTTTCTATATAAAGTATTACATCTAAAGTGCTTAGTGCAATGCCTGGCTTGTCGTAAGCCTCTGGCGCTACTACTAGAAATCATAAGAAAAACTGTTCATACCTTCTGGGATCGTCATTCTTATCTCCTTGAAGTGAGACTAGTGTGAGGCTGGCAAGAGAAGCCTACGCTCCTCGTGGTCGCTCCTTTCCTGGGCCTCTGACAGCAAGTCAAAGGCATTGGTGTGCACTAAAATGTTTCTTAGATTGAAAAAGTGGCACCTGCTGTATGAAGCAGGACATAACATTTTAAGCAAGAATTCCTAACATCACTAGCTAAAACTTGAAAATTCTGATGAAGAAAATTATGCAGAATAAGGATACTCTTTCTATGGTATTATTTTTAGGGTGGTGGGTTACTTTTTATTCTTCTTATGTCTACATTTTTCAGTAGCTGTAATTTAGTCATGATTCTGATCCTGATATTTTGATGTGAGGTATCGCTTCTAAATTGGAATTTATTAATTAAAATGAAATAGTTATTCTCTCATATAATTGTTTTGTGCACTACAGGAAGTAATGCCCTGTAACAGTCTTAACATTATGTAGGAAGTGCACAAGGTCTGCTTAATAATAATAAATCCTCACTAGCAGAGGACCAGAGTTAAGTAAAATAACAGTAAAATTAGACGTTTTTCTAATTTATTCATTCATTCATTCATTTTAAAATTTATAAATTACTAATCTTTTAACAAGCATTTATGCAACTATCAATCTGTATTATTTTAAATGCTAGGAATATGGATATTTAAAAAGTGGTTAATAATATTCTATTATGTATAAGTATTACATTTGCTTTATCCATTCATCTGTTAATAGATATGTAAACTGTTTCCAAGCTTTTCCTATGATGAGTTGTGCTGGTATAAACATAGATACGTGTGTGTCACTAATATGATGTCTTTTTTTTTTTTTTTTTTCCGGTACCGGGGATCGAACTCAGGGCCTTAGTGCTTACCGGGCAAGCACTTACACCACTGAGCTATACCTCCAGCCCGTAATATGATGTCTTAAACTCTTTGGGGAAGATACCTAGAAGGGGAAAACCTGATCAAATGGAATTTTTAGACTCAATTTAAAAAAATTTAAAACAATAATCTTCACTCTATGGAACTTAGCTTCCTATGAAATTAGAGCTACAAAATACAAAGGAAAAAAATGTGGGCCATGGTTGTGCCCACCTGTAATTCCAGTGCTCAGAAGGATGAGGCAGGAGGATATTCATAAATTCAGGGCCAGCCTGAGTTACATAGCAAGATCCTGTCTCAAAAAAAGGAACAACAAACATCAGCAAATATTTGCTGGGTGGGAAATATGGCTGGGTGTCAGGGCTTTCCCCACACTCCTCAGAACGTACGATTAAGGGGTCAGCTACATTGGGATATGCAAGGGTGAGACGTGACATCCTGCAGTGTCAGAAACACGGCTCTGGCATGCTGAGCTACCTCAGTGGGCTAGAAGCCCTTTAAAAATGCTTAATCCTCTCATTAGTAAAACAGCTTTTGAGTAATTTAAGGTCTTCATGGCACTCCTAAGGTTCTGTCAGAGCAAGGCCTTATCGCGATCAAGAGGAAGGGGGGATGATCAGTAGCCAGGAACAAAGGGTCATGAATCAGAGGAGGCACAAAGGGCAGAGAGGGGCTCAGATGAAAGGGGCACGACAACTGCCAAGTGGCAAAATGGGAGGCTGAAGATTTACATTTATGAGGTTTTTCAAAAAGCCATCAGACAAGCTAATTAAATCTGCAAATTTTAATTGGAGTTAATTGGATTGGGTAGTGGAATTAAAGCAGTGAGGGCACAAAAAGTGCATCAGTCCTTTCCCTCCATCAGACACTGCAGTGAATGAAGAAGCTCAGGCGGTTAATCAAGGCGGAGTGTCCAGTGTCCTCACCGAGGCCTAAGATGCTGGATCCCAGGGCTTCACAGCAACCATCCTTTGATGGATGGGGATACTAAGGACAAGGACCGATATGTCACCTGTCCAAGGTCACCTGCCATATCAACCCAGGTTCGAACTGTCTCCAATGTGTCAGCTTAGAACATTTCTAAGCATACTCCATTGTAACTGGAAAGTCAGTCCATCCAAAGACAAGCACAAGGGATTATCAGATCAATGTCATTTAGAAACACATACTCAGATATATCTGGAGGTACCTTTTTTGATCAAAAGAGCAATATAATTAAAGTAGAAGCTGAATGTTCCTTGTGGCTGACATGAATGGGGAATGATTACAGAGAAATGATCACCAAGGCTTGCTACAAAGCTAACGTGAGGTCCAGCTTGCCTGTGTCCCTAAGGTGACCTGCAATTCTCTCTAGCCTTCATAAGGGACATTTTTTTTTTTTTTTTTGCTGAATTGCATAATGACAGTTTGACAAAGTAACTTACTCTCTCTGTTTTGGTATAAAAGATAAACAATTATTTTGACAAAGACACTAATAAGATTCAATGGGGAAAGGAAGGTCTTTCCAATACATGTCACTGAAACTATGTATGTTCAATAGAAAAAGAAATGAACTTTGACACCTACTCCATACTATACACAAAAATTAATTTAAGATAAATCACAGATATAACTCTGAGGGCTGGGGGAAGGTATGGAAGGATGTCATTGTGACTTTAGCACCAGCGAGTATACTAAGCATTATCCAAAGTCAAAATTACAATAAATTTAAATTAAATTTCTAATTTGCTTGTATTTAGGATTGTAGAATCAGAATATACTTCATTCTATAAAATAGATTGAATATTCTGATGAACTGAGCAGAAGTTTGGCTTGATAGACCAAAACAAAAAATGATGAGGAAAACAGAAAGAGAAGACAAAATTCCTTTTCTTACAAAAGTTAGAAAGAAAGCTCTTAGTAGGCCGGATAAGGATGTCATAGGATTTAGCCATTTTCTAAGACTGACACCCTGAAAATGTATTCATTCTGAAACGAGAATAGCTGTGATATTTTAGAAAGCTTCCTAAAACTTTCTGGTAAATTTAATTATGAACCTACTTTAGAACATTCTAGTCATCCTATCTCTAGGTGTACAAGTAAAAGTGTGTATATTTACAAAAAGGATTGTATAATATTTTCATAGTAACTTTAATTATAATAGCTTTAAAATGAAAGCAAGCTAATAATTTGCCAGAAGAGAATGAACAGTGATGCGGTCACATAGTGAGATACTATACCATAATCCGAAGGAATAAACAGGGTGGGGCTGAATACCCTGACATTATTTTGAGAAGAATAAGTCGGATACAAGAACGCACAGCTATATATTTGAAGCTATTTTAATGAAACACACAAGGAACATTAATTTATGGTGACAGAAATTAGAATTAATGACTGTCTGGCTGGGAAGCTGGAGATTTTATAGATGATGAAGTTGGAAGGGAACCGCTGAACGACAGACGTGGTAAAGTCTGGGTAGGGATCTGATGGCGCATATGTCAATAAAAATCCATTGCATACTACACAGCAGAGTATGCCAAGGTATACATGAGGAAGACTTTCGCATTAGGCTAAAAATTATGCCTGTTTAATGCTTTTAGAAAGAGAAATAATGGAAAATGGAAAATCATAGAAAATTTAAAACATAGAAAATGTTTTACTTTTGGAAAATGTTTAACTTTCAGAACAAGTCTTTTGAAGATGCTCTTAACTTCAACTGGGTATGGAAAATTTAAAACAATAGGACAAAGACTATGGTGAACTTCTGGCTTTTTTCTTTCCCCTGGGAACCCAAGTAGCCAAATATTTTCCAGGTAGATTGACCACAAGGAGTACAGTAACATCCAAAGCAGAACATTTCTCAGAATTTAAGGATGCTCCAAAAATAATTATTTATGTATGTCAAACATTTGATTAGTAACCTTCAAATCACTGTTATTGTGCTTAAAATTATTTTCAGAAGTATTTTTAAAGTATTTGAGTGTTAAAGTAAATACATAATAGCACCTAGCACTTAGTTACCTTTACAGAGCATTAAGAAGTAACATAAACTTAACTATTGTTCTCCATATATTTTCACATACAGTACTTTAATCAGTTTCATGGCTATACTTGTACTCAATAGTGTGTTGCTGGTTTTATATGAAAGATATACATTTGTATAGCCTTATTTTATTTAAAGTCTTCATAAAATTGCCTACAATCTTTTGATTAATCAAATTGAAAGTGCTGAAAGCCTCAATTGATGCTTTAGTTTTAATAGAAAAGATAATTTATACTGTTTGAAAAATACTTGGTAGGCTCAGGGCAAGTTACTCTAAATCAATGGTAATTTTTCTATTGTGTTAAAATTTATAAATATTTCAGCCTGAATATGTTCACTATATTCTTGTTCTGTTATTATTCATAGTACTTTTATTCATATCCTCTTCAGGACAAAATCATCCAATTTGTTGTGTCTGTTTTACATTTTTTTGGCAAGTTTTACATGTGGTAGGTTTTCACCACTTCATTCCAGTGTGCAATAGGATACTGATACATCCAGTTGAAACTAAAAGCACCTTCAAAAGATTTGTTCCAAAAGTTAAGATACTTCAAGTACAATTACAGGTTTTAAAAATCATATTTGTGCACCATTTAAATCCTCATTGTTGAATGTGCTCATGTCTTCCCTTTTTAAGCTGGTACAGTTGTTTTATTGCTTTTGTGTTCCATTTGTAGAATGTTTCTTAAATTTCAAATTAGCTTTGAAATTAAAAAGAGATGTCAACTTTGATCACAGTTTTGATTTCCCTACAAAATACAGTGGTGCCTTGGTTCATGAATTTAATTCATTCCATGATTCTGGGGAAGATGGCTATGCTCACATTTGTGTTCATGAACAGAAGTTCACGAAACAAGCAAGATTTTCCTGAATGCTTCTGTTCTTGAGCTGAATTGCTCATGAACAGAAGTGAGCATGAACCAATGTATTACTGTGGTTCTTAAATGCTCCTGCTGCTGGACATTGGCATAAACATTTGGCACAGTCTGACATCCTAAAGAACTGTTTGTGTATTTAACATCAACACATCATCAAAAGATTGTAGTTTAATCACTTTATATGTCCTTCTCATCTTACACATATGAATGTTCATACACATGAATTTAACTCTGCATGCTTACAGCTTTTATGTGAACTAGAAGAATAACTTAGTTTAATATGCATGTGAATTATCTTATTAGTACAACCAAGTCCAAGTGTGTTTCTGTTCCCAAAATCTAAGGGCACTGTTTTCAATCATTACATTGCAATCAAAATTCCTATTTAAATTATCACTAAAATAATGTTAGCTTTTTTAATGTTGAACTCTTAGAATGAATCTGTAATAAAATCCAAACTGATGTTAGATGTTCCATCCTTTCAAAAGGAACACCAAAAGGTTTTACTTTAATTCTGTGAGTTGATTGAAATAATTGAAATCTTATTGGAATTAAGTGAATTTTGCCTCTCAAGTATTTGATGGCATAGATATAAACTTGTTATAATTTAAAACAGTTCACAAAGTTTTACTTTTAGAGGCAACCCATTAAATTCCCCTTACTGTTGTAGTAGATGTATAGATGTTTTTGAAATTAAAGATTAGTAAATTCTTCTTTGAGGCAAATCTGGATTTACTTTTAGTTTAGGTTAAACTAGTAAGAATATCACATTTAAAGTTTCATGGGACTATACTCAGCTAAGGAGGACTGATTAAAAGGGTAGCTAAAGAAAAAGGTAGGTTAAAAAAAAAGAAAAGGGTAGATTGAGTGTCTAGGGAAAACTAGCACATGAACAAAGGCAGAGAAAGGCTAATAAAGGACAAGGGGGAGTGGATGGGAAGATGGCGACCAGGTGAGCAGCAAGGGAGCGATCCTCCTTAATAAACACCACCAGCTCGAGACAGACTTGGCGAGCGTGAATGCCGGGACCTCTGCTGGGAAGTTCAAACTGGGCGTATTTCTCTGAGATGCCCGGGGACATGTGGTAGGGCGGACCAGGCTGCCCTGGCGAGACGTGGGAAAGCCCCAGACGCTGGGAGCCAGGGATGATCCGCGCAGGGAGGAAGCTTGGCTCGGTCCAAGCGCCCTGGGAACGCAGCCAGCTCGGTCCCTCCCGCCTCCCGAGCTGGTGCAGCCTTCCGGCGACTCCCGACAGAGATCGGCTTGTTAGCGGCGGAGACGCCCGGCAATCCCACGTTTGGCGCGTATTGGGCAGGCCGCGCGGAGGGCCCCAAACGCCGGGAGCCAGAGACGCTCCGCGCAGGGAGGAAGATTGGCTGGGTCCTAATGCCCTGAGAACACAGACAGCTCGGTCCCGCCCGCCTCCCGAGCCGGCGCAGCTCTCTGGCAACTCCCGACAGAGATCGGCTTTTTGGCGGCGGCAACGCCCAACAGTCCCACATTTCGCGCGCATCGGGCGGGCCGTGCAGAAAGCCCCAAAGGATAGACTGGCACCTTGGAACCTTCATGCCTGCAGGGGCTCCAAAAACTGGTGAGATATCGGCGCTCGCGACCAGATCACCGAGTGGGGAAGGAGATCCATCCCTATACCTGCAGGGAACCCTGGGAGGGCGGGGGAGCAGTCTTACACACCTCACCCAGGTCACTAGGTAGGGAGTATCTAACCAATATCTGTACAGCCTTTTAAGCGGAACTCTCAGCAGAAAGCTTAAGGGACATTCCCCCAAAGAAAAGTCATTGGAGCAACCTCTGCAGCAGACCTTTACCTGCTGAACTGACTGGGGAATCTACTGCTCAATATTTTGAATCAGATACCCAAAAAAGGGAAGACAAAAGAACAAATCTCAGCAGAAAGCTTAAGGGACATTCTCCCAAAGAGAAGGAATCATTGGAGCAGCCTTTGCAGCAGACCTCCGCCTGCTGAACTGCCTTTGGAATTTATAGCTCCACATTTTGAATCTGAT
>PVLD010017532.1:0-41601 GCA_004027595.1 Dinomys branickii
TCCCTGTGATAATAACTGTACTCCTGGGTTTATCTATATCCTTGGACTCTCACCTTGGGAAGAGATATAGCTGCCTCAGACTATACTATAACATACAGGGGTGTATACAAACTGCCATGGTTGGAGGTGGGAAAGCACATATGCTCACAGCAGACTGCCCGGCTCCACCCTGTCGTCGTGCTATGGGTGGGGGCGGGTCATTGGACTAATTTTAAATCACATTATTTAGAGAAATTCTATGATCAGAATAAGAAGATAAAAATAAAATATTGGTTCAATAGATCACAAAATATTTGAGCTCAATGAATTTAATTTAAAATATAAACAAATTTATTCTCTAAAGTTATTTTCAAACTACAGAAAAGTAAACATTTCTCTTTAAATATCCATACATTATGTTATTCAGTGTAGAACTTAAAATTTATATTATGGCTTTGGTTGTTTGTTAGTATTGACTCTGTAAAAACTATCTGTATATATTCAGGGATTACTTGTAAGTCATTTTTTTTCTTAGAATCAAACATAAAACCTATAGATAAGAAGTTGTTTCAATTAAAATTTATGAAGTCAATATTGATTTCTCCTAGCTGGGAATAGAGCTCAGTGGCACAGCACCTGTATGGCAAGCAATAGGCCCTGAGCTCATTTCCTAACACCAAAAGAATATATATATATATATACATATTTTTTTTTTACTTCTCCTGAATAACAGAGACAGAACCAACCATAAAAGAATGGTATCGATGGAAGGGTATGGATGCAAGA
This sequence comes from Dinomys branickii, assembly GCA_004027595.1. Lineage (NCBI taxonomy): Eukaryota > Metazoa > Chordata > Mammalia > Rodentia > Dinomyidae > Dinomys > Dinomys branickii. The sequence goes on from PVLD010017532.1 coordinate 766, forward strand.
TAAAGCAACTTGCTAATGGAATGAGTTTAGTTTGAAATATGACTTTGAATTTTATGGCTTCCATACAGTAGAGTCCTTTTTCCCAGAACTAAAGTATTAAAAGATTTCAAATGACAGCATCTGCATCACATAATTTCTTGATGATATTTGGAATATAAAATTACACAACACTATTTCTGTCCCTTATTTTTCTTTCCTTTCTTCCTCCACAAGCATGTACCGATACTCTGAGATATAAAAATACACATAAAAAGATTCCTCTTACTTTAAGAAATTTAGAATCTAGGGTTTAGACATTTAATAGAAACAATTTAAAATGACCAGTGCATACAAAACCAGAGATAAGACAAAGTCTCCTGAAAGCACATAGTTCAGGCTAGAGTAGAAGGATCTGTGGTTAACCCCTAGAAGAGGAGGAATCTGAGCTCACTCTAAACATGAGCAGCAGCTACTGAGCAAGCAGGGAAAGGATGTTTCATGCAGAGACAACCACAGATACAAACGCATCAAGAGTACATCGTCTTCTGGACACATGGGAGTAACTTAGTGCCCCCAGAGCAATGACACAAAGAAAAATGGGATGAAACACGGGTACAAAGGAGAGACCACAAAAATCACTATCCTTCCAGGCAGTAGGCAGGGACAGGACCAGAGGTGTATTTAATGAGTCCTCTATGGCAGTCTCTATGGCAGTCATATGGATGGTGGAAGAGGAAACTGGACAGTAAAATTTGAGAGATCATAGTTCCATACAGAGCTCCATTGTCCCAGACAACACAGCTGATGAGAGGAGTCTGAGTTTGGTTCCTCCTTTCCTCTACTGGTGGGACTTAGGGTCCTAGAGACCTGTGGGAAAGCCAGTGACACAGGCAGTCTGGCACACACACGATGGACAGCCAGAGTGAGAAGCACGGAAATATTGCGTGCAACAGTAGCAGTGTGAGACAACAGGCGATTGCTAACCTTTCTTTTGGTTTTTTTCTACTCATGTTCCTCTCTCTAGTCAACTATATCACATGACTATAGGATATTTTCATGTGAGTAAATATTGTCACTCCTCTTTCTGGTTCACTTCAAAACTCCTAGGCTTTCTCTTCCAATCCTTCCCTCCTGTGTTCTACAGTTACCCAAAACCTGGATGGTCATCCTGTGCCCTCTAATATTGCTCCTACTATATTTAACTTTATGCGTCTCTCCATCCTACCCGCATCCTCCTGCTCTCCCACCCTTAAAGTAGGATAAAAGCACTCTATTAAGTGGAAAATCATTGCATACAAGTTCCTGGTACAAATTGGATTATATTATATTTCTGTAGACCTTCCTCCTACTGTTCTAGATATAAACCTAATAGTTACACAGTTTGTCAGTAGCCAGGCTGTACTTAAGTCTATTGTTATTGCCAAATGAACTACTTTAACCAGGATGTTATATATGCTATAACAAGTTTTCCCCCATATGACAACACTCCAACTGTAAGGCGTCATAACTATCACCATAGTCCAGTACCAAAGGAATAGGCCCTAAGTTAAACAGATAGCAACTCCTCAGTCTTAATATACTAGGAAAGTAAGTTCTTGGGATAAACATAAAGACCAAGAAACACCTACATCTAGAAGACATACAGAGGAACAAGAAACTTCCTAGAAAAACCTTGACACCAATAATAATAAGGCATTCTAATGTAAGAAATCTACAACCATCAACACAGAAAACAAAATAAAGTAGAAAATGACAAGACAAAGAAGCAAAATGCAATCCCAAATGCCCAGCCCACCCAGGAGAAGTTCATAGCCACAAAGAGATAGAGGAAACTGGAAGCCAACAAATGGAATGCTCTGAAATTATAGAAGCAGAGGTGAAAAAAACAAATGGAAGAGGCCATTAAAAATAATCTCTAAGGTGCAAAAAGCAATGACTATCAAAATTAAAGACATTAAAGTAGACACAGATAAACAAATAAAAAAGCTAAGGAGAGTGATGAAAACCATGAGTGCCAAATAGACAAGTAATGAAATCAATGAAACAGATCCAAACAGAAATGCAAGAGATTAGAAACTCCATTGAAAGCATAGGCAGCAGGCTGAATGAAGGTGAGGATAGAATATCAGATCTAGAAGACAAGAACATGACTAATGACCAGGAAAGGAAAAATATATTAAAAACAGCAAGTGACTATGAAAAAGCAATCCGACAGGTACAGAATGAACCTAAGAAAAACAACATAATGTTAACTGGAATCAGTGAGTTGGAGAATGTGCAAAAGCCTTGGAAAACATCTTCACAGAAATAATGGCAGAAAACTTCCCAAACATGGATAAAAAATTTGACTCACAAATAAATGAAGCATATAGGACTCCAAATAGCCATAATCAAAATAAATCTACAAGGCATATAATAGTCAAGATTCCAGAAATTCAGCACAAAAACAAAATATTAAAAATAACTAAAAGAAATATATTACCTATAAGGGAAAGCTTATCAGAATTATAGCAGACTTCTCAAAATAAGGATAGCTTGGAGTGAGATATTTCAAGCCTTAAAGGAAAACAATCTTCAACCCAGACTGATGTACACTGCAAAACTATCACTCAAAATTGATGGAGAAATAAGATAGTTCCATGATCATGAACTGAAGAAATTTATGATCACCAAACCAGCTCTACAGAATGCTCTGAAGTATGTATTAGAAAGAGATAACAAAGATCACAAACACAGGAAGACCAATAGAAAGAAGCCTCCAGGCAGGGCAAACAATTACACAGAGGAGAAAGACAGGGAACAAACAACAGCAAAAAGAAATGCCAATATATGTTATAACCATCAACATAAATGATCTCAACTCACCAGTCAAAAGAAAGAGACTGGCAGAATGGTTCAAGAAGCAAGATCCAACAATATGCTACATTCAAGAAAAACATTTAACACCCACCGAAAATATTCACAGATTAAAAGTCAAAGGATGGAAAGTAATTCTCCATGCCACAGGAACCCAGAAAAAAAGCAGGTGTAGCTACTCTATTTGTAGGCAATGCAAACTTTAAGGCAAAACTGATCAAAAGAGACAAAGAAAGTCACTACATACTTGTTAAGGGGAAACAAAAAGAGAAAACAATCATAAATATTTATGCACCGAACACAGATTCACCTACTACATAAAGCAATATTAACAGATATGAAAAACCAAATAAGCAGTAACAGAATTGTAGTGGGGGACTCAGAAACAATTGGATGAACTAGACAAAGAAATCAACAAAGAAATATTAGAATTAAACCAAGCCTGTGAACAAATGGACTTGGTAGATTTCTACAGAGTGTTACACCCCAAAACATCAGAATATACACTCTTTTTAGCTGCACACGGATGTTCTCCAAGATAGACCATATATTATCTGATAAAACATGTTTAATTAAATATAGAAGAATCAAAATCATCCCATGAATTCTATCTGACCTTAGTAAAATGAAACTGGAAATCAATGACAAAGGAAATCACAAAAACTACATAAACACATGAAAATTAAACAGTACCCTTCTGAACAACCAATGGGTAACAAAGTAAATTAAATATGAAATTAAACAGTATATACAATTAAACAATAATGCTGATTCAACATAGTAAAACTTATGGGACACAATGAAAGCTGTCCTTTGAGAGAAATTTATAGTGATGAACTCACACATCAGGAAAACACAATAAACTCAAATAAACAGCCTAATGTTGAGTATCAAACTTCTACAAGTAACACCTGAAGCTCATACAAGGAAGTCAATTATAAAGATAGGTGCAGAAATTAATGCAATAGAGACTAAGAAGACAATACAAAGAATCAATGAATTGAAAAGTTGGTTCTTTGAAAGAATATATAAAATTGATAAACTATTAACATCCTCATCAAAAGGAAGAAAGAAAAATACAAATTCAAGCAATTAGGAATGAAAAAGGGAAAGTCACAACCGATACTAAGAAATCCACAAGATAATCAATACCTTCTATGAGAAGCTATGTTCTAATAAGATGGAAAACACAGAAGAAATGGACAGATTCCTAGGTACAAATGAATTACCAAAATTAAATTAAGAAGACACATAATTTTAAATAAGTAGATATCAACCAATGAAACTGAAAATGTAATTTAAAATTTACCAGTGAAGAAAAACCAGGTTCTGACAAATTCACTGTTAAATTCTACAAGAAATTTAGAGAAGAACTTACACCACTAATGCTGGAACTCTTTTTAAAAAATTGAAAGGCAAGCAGTAGTTCTAAGATCATTCCTGGAAGCAAGTATTATCCTGATTCCAAAATCAGAGAAGAATGCAACCAAAAGAGAAAACTACAGGACAATCTCCCTAATGAACATAGATGCAAAAATCCTTCAAAAGATACTGGCAAACAGAATGCAGCAAATCATCAAGAACATCATGCATCATGAGCAAGTAGGATTCATCCCAGGGATGCAGGGATGGTTCAACATATGCTAATCAATAAGTGTAATGCACCATATTAATAGAACTAAGGACAAAAACCACAGGATCATCTCAATAGATGCAGAAAAAGCATCTGGCAAAGTACAACACCAATTCATGACAAAAGCCCTACAGAAAATTGAAATAGATGGTCTTTACCTCAATCTTATAAAAGTCATCTATAATAAACCAACAGCTAACATCACATTAAATAGTCAAAAACTGAAAGCTTTCCCTCTAAAATCAGGAACAAGATGAGGATGTCCACTATCACCACTCCTATTCAATAGAGTTCTGGAAATATTAGCCAGAGCAATTAGACAAGAGAAAAATAGAAGGAATAAAGATAGGAAAGGAAGAAGTTAAATCATCATTATTTCCAGATGACATGATACTGTATAGAAGATTCCAAAAACCTCACCAAAAAACTTGTAGATTGAATATCCAAATTCAGTAGTGGAATGGGATACAAAGTCAATGCTCAAAAATCGATAGCATTCTTGCACACAAGCAACAAACTCACAGAGAGGAAAGTTAGGGAAAGCATATCCTCCCAACAGCATGTAAAAAAATGAAATACTTAGGAATCAATCCCAAAAAAGGATATAAAAGATCTGTACAGTGAAAATTATAGTCCCCTAAAAAAGATTAAAAGGGATATCAGAAAATGGAAAAATATCCCTTGCTCTTTGATAGGAAGAACCAATACAGTGAAAATGGCCATACTCACAAAACTGCCATACAGATTTAATGCAATCCAAATCAAAATGCCACTAGCATACCTCACAGATCTAGAGAAAACACTCCTAAAATTCATTCGGAACCAGAAGACACCTAAAATAGGGAAAGCAATTCTGAGCAACAAAAATAAAACAGGGGACATCACAATTCTCAATATGAAATTATACTACAAAGCTACTGTGATAAAAATCAGCATAATACTGGCAAAACAAACAGGCCTGAGGATCAGTAGAACAGAACAGAAAATGCAGACACAGCTCAAACACACTCAGCCACCTTACCTTTGACAAAGGAGCCAAACATGTTCACTGGAAGAAAGCCAGTCTCTTTAATAAATAGTGCTGGAAAAACTGGCTTTCTTCATGCCAAAGACAAAGTAGACCCATGTCTACCACCATGCACTAGAGTCAAAAACTGATCAAAGATCTAAATGTTAAAATGGAAAAACTAAATTTACTAGAAGAGAAAAATAGATAGAAATCCTAAAGACATAGGTATATGCAGAGACTTCATGAACAAAACCTAGACTGTAAGAGAAATATTACACAGAATCAACAAATGGGATCTCACCATATTAAAAAGCTTTTGCACAACAAAAGAAATCACCAACAGAGTGAAAAGATAATCCACAGAATGGGACAAAAATTATAGCCAGTTGTCCCTCAGACAAAGGACTTATATCTAGAACACATAAAGAGTTGGAAAAAAAAAAACAGCCACCAAATTCAAAACCCCAATCCAAAAATAGGCATCTGAGATGAATACATATTTCTCAGATGAATAAATACAAATGGCAAATAAATACATGAAAAAATATTAAACATCATTGGCCATTTGAGAGATAAAAATTAAAACAACACTGAGATTCCATCTCACCCCAGAAAAAATGGATATCATCAAAATGTCAACTGATAACAAATGCTGGCAGGGCTGTAGAGGAAAAGGAACACTTCACCACTGTTGGTGGGAGTGTAGACTGCTGCAGCCACTGTGGAAATCAGTCTGGAGAGTCCTGTGAAAACTAGGATAAGAGGTTCCATCAACCCAGTTCCCCTTCTAGGTATCTTCCCAGAAGAATTAAAAACATCATACCACAGCAATATATGTGCACCCATGTTTTCAGCAGCACAATTTGCAATAGCTAAAGCACGGAAACAACCTAGATGCCCATCAGCTGAGGAATGGATAAAAGACATGTGGTTGTTTAAATAATAGAGTACTACTCAACCATAAAAAAGGGATACACTAGAAATTTTTATAGGTAAATGGATGCAACTCGAGACCATAGTAATAAGTGAAATAAATCAGAACCATATGTGTAAACATTGTATGACCTCACCAGTGTGAGAAACCGAATGAGTAAATATGATCCATAATGTACAATAGCTATTATGAACTGGGAAGAAACTGTTCAAAAGAAAAGACAAACTGTGATGGGGAAAGGCGAAAGGAAGCAAGGGAAAAAGAAAACAATATATTTATACACAAGATAATTAAAACAGTTTTACAGCTAGTTTCTCTTAGTTCATTGAAAAGAAAGGTTCATGCAAATATTCTTTGTACATAGTATCATGCCTATAGTTTGTATTCTGAATAACTATTATGAAGAAAATATATATTAATTATTGTTAATCTCCTATTAACCTGCTCTGAAACTGTTTTATTGTTATATTTTTTCTCTTTAAAATAAAGAGTAGTCAATATTGTGCCCTTTGCTACTGTGTTTTCTAACTGTAGCTCACTCTCTCCTCTAAGAGTGCATTGTTTGTACTTTTTCTTGGCTCAATTCACTATGCAAAGCCTAATTATTTTCCTATCTTTAATAAATGTAAAACTATGCTACCAAAAAAAATCATTCAATATGGAAATATAAAATAATCCAGTTGAGAAGGAAATCCCAGTCCGATTAAATGAGTGCTGATCTCACACATGCAAGGTAAGACAGTGTAAGGTCTGTCCATGACATTCTCCCAGGGAATACAGGGAGACAAGACAAGAGAAATTCCCTACAGCAGTTCCTCAAAATCCTCTTCCCATCCTCGTGTTTTGGAGGAACCCAGAGCATTCCTCAAGTGCTCAGATTAGCTGCGGTTCACATTTGATACAGGTAAGGTCTTCAGGATGCCACACACAACGCTTTCCCTAAAATCCATGATACTAACTTTGAAAAGGAAGAAGAATGAAGGAAATATTCAAGCAACAAAAACAAAACAAAACAGGTCGATGGGCAGATGGGAAACCAAGAATAAGGCCCAGGTTTCTGTCCGGACCCACTGAGAGGAGGACAAAATGTTCACAGAGATAGGTATACAAAGTGCTACACAATAGGATCGGTGTGGGGGGAGGGGCAAGAGGCGGTGAGATGATAGGACGGAGTCGCGTTACCACCTCAAGGTGTCCCCTTGTGATAGCCACAGCAATCACAGTAGGAAATTGTGTATATAGTTTGGAAGCCTCCGAGGAACTGATACGGAGCTAGAACCGCAGTTAAAGGCAAAGATAGACCGCAAACAGCAGAGTACGTAAGCAAGATGAGAGAAGGGCATCCAGGTATCAGAAGTGGTTTGTAATAACAAATGCCCTCAAAGAGTGAGAGGCACAGAACTAGAATCACTACAGACTGATGTCTTTGGGAACTGCATCCTTTTCTTCAGGCCAGATTGGCCTTTAATTGTTTGGAAGGTTCAGGTTTATAAAAGGAAATTTGTTACTATGGAAACAGGCTATTCAATATCAAACAGGCAGTGTTGACCACAAAAGGGTAATTACTTCAGTTTTTCCTTTAATTGTGTGTTTTCATGGTCCTCAATAATCATACATCTTTTTGGCTAGAAATCTCCAGTTAGCGGTGCAGTGAGTCAGAGCAGAAACACTGGACTCTCGCCATTTCCCTCAGGCTGCTCCCCGTTAGAGCAACCAGCACCTGACATCTCGTGACTTTAATGCCCTGCATTTCATCCAAGTGTGCAGTTCGTAAGTCGCAAGGAAAGTGCCTCCATCTTTTCTTTTATGGCCAAATGCCTTTACTGAGGAAGAAGTTAACTTCATGTACTATCAGTCTTTACTCTGGGCTGCAGCTAGAATCTACAGCTATATCAGAAGAATAAACATATAGAATGTAAGGAAATGTTACCAAAACTTGGTAAACAAAATTCGTGTCTCCTCTGGATCTTTACTCCACATTGTTAAACTGAGGCTATGTTCATATTTTAAATAGTAGTTATTTCACTAACCTTATCCATAAAAGCTTGTATTGCTTCTTCCTGGCTCGCCATATGAGCAATGTATCTGTGTCTCCCGATGGAAGCGATTATCTGGGTCTCTTTTTCCAGAAGTTCACATAAAGCAGCTTTCCTCTCAGCTCCAGTAAGACACTGGTTAATGCGTGTAAGTTCTTCTTGCCGCCAGACTAGAGCAATAACATGAAAAAACTGAGTTTTTAAAGCCCCGTGTCCTTACAGAGTGTTTTTACCATCACGTCCTAATAAAGGACATTCTATTGAATGTTGAATCAATTAGGCAAAGTTATACATAAATAGAACTATTCATAGCATATATCTGATATATAGAGAGGAACATACCAAACGGAATTGGAAAGACTTAAAGCAATAATGATAGAGTGAAACAAACAGAAACCAAAAGAAACCAGTACCGATTATGTCAAATTATGCCTCCAAGTACGCGTGCACGCTCCCCAGCGTCCAAAAGAAACACCGCAGGGTTTTGCGGCAGCCCTGGATGTTCGCTGCACAATCTCTCCCTCGAGGAAAGTGTCTATCAAAAGGAGTAGAGGCAGCGGGCAGTTGCAGCCACTCAGGTCTGCTGCGAAGTTGGAACAGAGGCCTCCCTCTGCCTACAAAACTCTAAATGAAGTAGAACTATGAGGAAATGAAGGCCTGGCTGTGTCTTCCCAGCAATGGACTCTTCTGCAGTCCTCATTACACAGCTGCCCTGACAGCTGGCTGAGATGCGCTCCGGGCTGTGTCCCTGTGAGAGCCTCTAGGCCCTATTCTTTTTCTTTGGCTCTCTTAACTTCCCCAAGCGTCAAACCTCATCCGAAGCTGAAGACTTTCCTTGCCTTCCCTTGGCCCCTTTCCCCTCTCACTTCTTTCCCCTCCTTCTCACTCGCCTCTTTCTCGCTGCTTACTCCATCTGGGAGTCTGCTTCTCTGCGGACCACAGGCGGCAAACTTATTTAGAATTGCTGACTATTATCGCCCTCACTCCTTCACTTGCCAGTTTCCATTTCTTCACAAAACCCTAAGTAATAGCAGCAAATGTGGTAAAGTAATTGCACTTGCTCTGCACTCAAATCAGTGTGCCGCATAATAAAAATGTTTAGGGTATTTTAAAGCACTGGTTACTCTCAGTAAAGATGGTGTCCATGGACTATAACTTAAGACCAAATCACAATATGCCAAAGAACCATATTTAAATAAACTCACTTTATCAAAAGCTTAACACCTAGAAATGCAAGGGTGATTCGACATACACAGGTCAGTAAACAGAAGCAAGGACAACAACCACGTGACCATTGCAGTAGATGCAGAGAAAGCCTTTGACCAAATACATCCTTTCATGATAAAAAAAGGTTAAAATAAATATAGATGGACCTCATCTCAATCTGATAAAAGCCATTTACAATAAGCCTATTACCAATATCATATTAAATGGGGGGAAAACTGAAATCTTTCCCTTGAAAATCAAAACAAGACAAAGATGACCACTATTGACACTTTCTTATTCAACATAGCACTCGAGATTTTAGCAAGAGCAAGTAGGCAAGAAAAAGAAATCAAAGGGAAATGTATAGGAAAGGAGGAAGTCAAGTTCCCATTATTTGCAGATGGCATGATCCTATGCATAGAAGACCCCAAAGCTCCATCAAAAGACTCTTAGAATTAAGAAGCAAATTCAGTAATATACATACAAAGCCAATACACGATAGTGTTTCTGTAGGTAATAATGAACCCACTGAGAAAGAAATTAAGAAAAAATGCCCTTCATTAATAGCACAAAGAAAAATTAAATACTTACAAACTAACCTAACTAAGGAAGTAGAAGAGTGCTACAATGAAAGTTACAGTACTCAGAGGTTAGAACTGTGCCTTACTAGTCTTCATTCTGAACAAGCATTTCAAAAAGTCACTGCAGTCTTTGACATTTATTACAAGCTTCAGTTCTTTCCAGGTTCTTTTGGATTTTCAGAACTATCCCTGAAAATGCCTATGTGCCACACATTTCCATTCACTTGTCTTTTATCCCTCTCACAAGGTGTAACCTTAGTTTCGAATTTCCAGGGCATCCTCTGGCCTTACACTTCCAAGATAGCAATATCAGAGGTTCCTCCCGCTGGGAAATAGATTCTTTCTTCATACATAAAGGTTGACACATCTGTTACGGCTTCTGTCTAGACAGTCTAGATGTCCCCCCCACCCAAAGCCTCATGCAGTCATAGGTGGGGCTTTTCAGAGGTGGCTGGATTTAGGGTGTGTGATGCTGAGGTTAAGGATGTGGTGCTGGGACCGTTCACGGTGAGGTGCTAGGATTCAGGGTGTGGTGCCCCGCCTTGGGTTGGAGTGCTGCCTGCCTGAAAGTCAGGTAGCCTGGGTGAAGTATGAGGGACAGAATGAGCGCTCTGCTGTCACTTGCTGCTTCACCTCATTGCTTGTTGCCTTTTGCCTTGCTGCCCTCTGCCTGCCATGAACTGTTTCTCCTCTGCGATGTCCCTCTACCATGACAGCCTGCCTTGAAGCTAGCTAACTATGGACTGAAAACTCTACAAACTATGAAATAAAACCTTTCCTTTTTAACCCTTGCATGTTGGGTATTTCATCTCAGCAATGAGAAAAGTAACTAAGACAACATCTTTCGGTTCTTTCAACATGTCCTCACCCCAGAATACAACAGAATATATCAAATGCTCTGACCTCACTATATCAAAGCTTTCTGTTTATGCAGCTCTCACTGTTTTCTCTCCTGACTGATAGAGAAACCATGATTTCAAGGTGGAGCCAGAACATGCCTTAACTTCCTTTTAATTCTTATGGGTGCACTACAGGAAAATGCCTTGTTTTCAACTGCACCATTTACTACTATCTCCTCTTTTCCCCCCAATTCTTAGTCCCTCTTTTGTAATTAAATTATGCAATAATATACCAACAAATACCATGAAGCACAGCAAACCATAAGTAAGGCCCTGACTCAAGCATTTTATGCACATGAAACTCATTTGAATCTCCTGATAAGCCAATGAAGCAGGTGCTTAATAGCTCCATCTCACAGAAAAAGAAATTAAGGGAAAGAGAGGCTGTATGCTTTCCAAGGTCACACAGCTAATACATGATGGATCCAGGACTCAAACTTAGGATGTCTAACTCTGTGGTTCCTGCTCATAACCATTGCCATCCTGTCTCTTCAAATCCAGGCCTTTCAGTTGTGCACAGACCTTTGTAATGGGAACTTATCAGTTGATTTACTACTAGAAGGGCATATTTACCTAATTGGTCATCCAACTTTCTTTCTCCATGAGGATAACTTCTTATTATATTGTCCAAATGATATTTTAGGGTCTCGTGGTCTGCACTGTGGGCATAGAATCAAACCTATTTCTCTCTGCATTTTAAAAAGCCTGTTTCCCTGATGCAGTTAGTATACCTGTCAAAACTCTACCATTTCTTTGTCAATTCAAAATGCTCCACAGTGTGCCAGCAATCATCATGTGACAGGAACTGTATAGGTTTGTACGATGCATACAAAAGTGATACTGACACAGTCTCTTCTTGAGGAATCTAACCTGTTCCCCTCCTCTTCCTACTTGGACAGATGGTGAAACCTGCAAGCACTGAATTTCTGCTTCTCTTCTCTTTTATCATCACCCCAAACCCTAACGTTTTTCACCACTAGGTTTAAAGACTTCCTTTGGATACGTCTCTCCTTGATATGTCTATGGTCACCTTGTATTCAACTAGACACAACTCAATCAAATATATGTATTCTCCCACTATAGCATTGCAGACTTGATCACTTTCTCATCAGGTTGCCAGGATATTTCAGAACATGCTAAGCTCATATAAATTTATATAGCTAGAAACATATTTGCCTTTTATTAAAATTCCAGGCTTTCACATCAGTCTCTGCAATTAGAAGATAGGTGTCTGATGCAGTAGTGTTGTTTTTGACCCTCCTTTCATAACCACTGCCTTTCAGGCTATTTAGTTTTATAGTTTTTCCATGGTATTTTTCTCCCCTCTCAAATTTCAATTTGAAATCATCCTGATCCGGTCAAGGACTTGCTAGTCATGTTCTTTATAAGAATCCTCTTTGTCCTTTATCACAAATACATTATTCAAACACTGTACAGCTTGATCTGCCCAGCAAGAGGATTTATAAATTTAAAAGCTAAATTATATTATGAAAGTTCAGGAAATCTGTGATTGATGAGTTTGTTATTTAAAGGTAGCTTTACCAACCAAAAGAACTTTAAGAAATATGACAAAATCTATACACCAAAAGGCAATTCATTAATGAAGGGAAAATTGCTTGTGGAAAAAATAACTGTGAATACTTATGTTGTAGGATTATATAAATGTTCTCCTAAGAAACAAAGAAAAGTTGAATGATATAAGTGAGCCTATTTTATACACCAGTTTTACAACAGAAAGCTTTAGAATCAGTAATAAATCTAGGCCAGTAGGTTATTATTCCGTGGTCACTTGGCCTTTTTTTTTTGTGGTACTGGGGATTGAACTCATGACCTTGCACTTGCCAGGCAGGTGCTTATTCTACTGAGCTATATCCCCAGCCCCAGTAGGTTATTATTTAAGCTGTTCTAGAAACCTAAAAGATGATTATACTACTCTCTTACATAAAACTTAAATTCTGGATAAATCTGAATATATACATATATAATATATGCACATATTTTCCAGTTGTTATGTTATTAATATGATGTATTAAAAGAATAAACCCAACCAAGCTAATTAGAAATTAATATAATGTACTTCGTTCCAATAAAATTCTTAATTAGATGAAGATAGTAAATCTGTGGTAAGGGATAGAACACGTCAAGAGAGAAATACTGTGTCCCAACTAACAAGGAATAGAAAAATCAAACAGAAACTGCTAAACAAAATTCATTTTACATCCAGTGTGACAGTTTCCAGAACTATACAGAGATGATATGATGTAACTATAATATAAAATGTTCCCTAGGGATAAAAACAAACAAAAACTTGAAATGTTACATCAGTTTGCTGGAGTTGTGGCCACAAACTACCACACGTGGTACAAATAGCAGCAATTTCCTCAGTCCTAGATTAAGTCACCCATGAAGTTTTTAGCAGGGCTGGTTGCCCGGGGCCTCTCCTGTGATGATGACTCCTCTGGTGTCTTCATAAGATCTTTTCTCTACATGAGTTTGTGTCCTAGTCTCTGCTCCTCACAAGACACTGGTCATGCTGAATGTTAAGCCCCACCCACTTGATGTACTTTTCCTAATCACTTCTTTAGGAGTCCTATCTCCATATAGTCAGCCACATTCTCAGGTACAAAGGCTTAGGACCTTGTAGATAGTTTTAAAGCAGAAAATATACAAACAGTTGGTTCATGTCTTGGTCACTTTCCTCATCACTGAGACAAAATATCTGATGCCTGCAACTCAAAGAAAGAGAGGTTTGTTTTGACTTAAGGCTCCCATTTGTGGTCTGCTGGCTCCAAGACAGAAAGAGCACGGCACAGGGACCTGGAAGAGGAAGCTGCTTATGTCGTGGTGGTTAGGAAGCAGAGAGAGAACAGAGTAGGAGAGGGAGATGAACCCTTCCAGGTCACACTCCCAGAAACCTGGCTCTCCTGACCATCCCCCACCTCAGAACAACTCAGCTACCAACTTAATGTATCACCAACTTAATTCAGCCACCTCCCAGAAGCCCTGCCTGTGAGAACATGAGGCTCTTGATTCAAATCCTGACAGTTCTGGGCTGGGGATATAGCTCAGTGGAATAAGCGCTTGCCTAGCAAGCGCAGGGTCCTGAGTTCGATCCCCAGTACCGCAAAAAAAAAAAAAAAAAAAATCCTGACAGTTCATTTGAAAGAATATATTTTGTCTCCTTACCTTATATTTTTAGACAAATGACCAGAATCTGAAGTTCAACTACATGCGCATACCCACTCTAACATTTCTTAGATGTAAACCTGCAATTTCTAAACAAGAAATATCAGAACACACAATATTTTGTCCACCACTAACAGTTTATGTGCATCTACATTATAAAGTTTTCACCACAACCTAGAAGGTACAACGGCATGCAAACATCCAACATATGCCTAACAGGGTTTGTAAAGTGAGAAGTACGGGAAGGAGTAGAGCAAAGGTAATAACTAGAGAGACTGGAGAAAAGGTGATATTCAAGTGAGACTGCAGTTTAAGAAATTATCAAGAATTATGACGTTCATAGATTCTCAGGCTTAAGAAGCAAAGAAATTGAAAGCAGGATAAAAATAAATCAGTGTGGGTAAATATAAACACATAAAAGTGAACAGATAAATATTTAAATAGAATTAGATCTTTAAAACTAATGAAAGACAAATAAAAAAGACAAAAGTTTTATATCTAATGATATCAATAATCATATTAAATGTAAATGCTCTAAATATTCCAATTAAAAGGTAGGTTAGATTGAAAATGTAAGATCTAAGTATATGTTGCCTAAAAGAAACATATCTTGAACATAAGACACATAAAGTAGTTTTTGAAAAATAAAAAAATCCAAAAAAGATATACCATGCTAATAGTGATTAAAGGAAAGCTGAAGAAAGTATATTACTATCAAGCAAAATAGATTTAACAGCAAAAAAGAAGCTATAGAGGACAAGAAGAATCACCTCATAATGATTAGAAGCTCAACTCATGAACAGGATAAAGCAATCCTAAATGTTTATGTATCTAATAAGATAGCCAAAATGCTTGAAGAAAAATCTGATATAACTGCAAAGAAAACCAGAAGAATTTACAATTTTAGTCTAATATTTCAATACCCTTCTTATAATAACTGATAAACAAAGAAATGGCAAATTAGCAAATATATATATTTGACCAACACTATTAACCAGCTTGACCTAACTGAAATTTATCAACTCCACCTCTCAAATAGGGAAGAATATAAATTCTTTTCAAGTGTAGACAACATTTTTCAATATAATCTGTGTGCTGATTGGTAAGTCTCAATAAACATAGAAGAATGCAAGTCATCTAGAATTACATTACCTCTCCACAATAAAGTTAGGAATTCCTAACACAAAGATCTCTGAAAAATTCCCACATATTTAGAAATTAAATAACAAACTTCAAAATAATCCATGGGTCAAAACCATGGATAATCGGAAAGTATTGTGAACTGTAAGGAAATTTAACTCAACATATAAAAGTTTGGTGATGCAGCTGATGCCACACTCGGGGAAAACTTTTAGCACCAAACACTTGTGTTAGGAAAGAAAAAAAAATCTTAGTCTCAGACCAATGATCTCAGCTTTCACCGTATGACTACAAAAGGAAGAGTAAATTGAACCAAAAGTAAATAGAACAAAGGAAGCAATAATAAAGGAAATAAAAATAGAAATTAAGAAAACATAAAAGACAAAAATTTGTAAAAGAGTATTCAAATTGATAGATCCTTAGCCAAACTGATTAGGAAAGAAAGAGAAAAAACAAAATTACTAGAATTAGGAATTTAGATAATATCACTGCAGACCCTAGAACTATCAAAAGGATATGGAATATTGTTGATATCTATATGTTAATAAATTCAACAACTTAAATAAAAGCACAGATTCCCTCATACATACATAAACTTGATCAAATGCAATACATAAACTTGGTCAAAGTTCACCAAAGGAGAAATACAGAACATGAACAACACTATCCTTATTAAAGACTTGGAAGTTATAGTTTAAAATTTTTCCCACAAAAAGAACTCCACGCCTACGTGGTTTCAGTAGTGAATCCCAAATGTTCTGAGAAGAAATACGAATTCCTTTTTTAATAAAAGAGAGGGAAAATATTTATTTCACTTTTTGTAACTTCAAAGCATTTTTTGCTGGAATTTCAGTAAAAGATAAGGCAGGGGAATAGTAGTGCACACTCTTCGGAAGCCACCCTGAGAAAGAAGCACCCGGCGCTGCAGGGATGAGGGAGCAGCTAAACTTTCACCATCTCCTGTAGGAATATAAACGGGTACAATCTCTGAAAAGTTGTCTAGCAGGATCCTCGAAAGCTGACAATAGTTACAGCCCATGTACCCGCAATTCTAAACCTCGATTTATACCTAAGAGAAATGTACACCTATCTCCACCAAAAGACATCTATAACAGTACTACTTGTGCTTGAAAAAACTGGAGGCGGGGCAGAGAGGACACAGCCGACAGCGAAGCGGGTAAAGCAGTCGTGGTGCGCTCATGCAGGGGTATAGTCTCTGAACTAGCTCAACAACATGGATGAACCTCATGACTTAATATTGAATCTTAAAAGCTACATAGAAAGAATGCTGAATAATTCCACTTATATAATAAGCACTTCGAATAAACACAACAGCATGAATTATTTCAGGCTTTCTTTAGGAGATGGGACATTCAGAATCTGTTTTCTTCAACTACCAGTCTTCGCAACAATTCATACTAGAAAAAACTGTCACTCTCAACATACTGCTGTAAGAAAAAGATATAAAATCAAATATTAGCTGGAGATAGCTTTGTCTTTGATATATCTTAGACGGTTGTATTTATTTCCTTAAATTGATATCATTTTTCTTTTATTGCTGAAGGACTAGCTGTCTGGAGGAAAAGTTACATTTCATGAGTTCTAATTTCAAACTGGGTAATTGTCACTATGAGCCACAAGAGGGCAGCAGTTTCAAGCACTGTACTTATAAAATCCATACTCACAGGCTAATATAAACTACAAGCATGTACACCAGATTTAAACTACACTGGACAGAATTTTAAAATAATTATTTTAAGTGTTATTATTTATAACTTTAGAGTTGGAAAAACTGAAAGATGCCCTTACACAAGAAATTTCATCTTTTTGTTCCATACAAATTTTGTAGAGTTATATAAAATGTGTGTTCTACTTCAACATAGAAATTTTGCATAAAATTATTTAACATATGTTATGCCTTACATCTAGATGTCCCATCAAAGCCTCCTAGGTTGCACTTGGGGAGGGGACTGCATCATGGGTGTATGAGACTGGATTACCCCCTGATTGGTTCAGCATAGTTCTGGAGGTGGATGATGCACTCGTTGAAGAGTGAAGACCCACCCTGGGTGTGAGTGCCACCAACCAATAGGCTTGTAGCCTGGATGGAATAAAAAGGGAAAGAAGAAGGAAGGGCCACTGCTTGTCACATCATGAACTGCTTGTCCTCTGCCATGCCCCTCTGGCCATATTGCCCTGCCTTGGAACCAACCCACCAAGGACCAAAACCTCTGCAGACTGCAAGCTAAAATAAATCTCTCCTCTTCTAGCTTCCTGGTGTCAGGTATTTTGTCCCAGCAATACGAAAACAACTAAGACACCATAAAGCAATAACTCATATAATAGATATTGGCACTTTTTAAGTACTTTCATAAATGTAACATTTTAGGTTCTTTTTACTTTATTAAGCTACATGAAATAGATGTACTAGAAATTACTGTGTCCTTTTTATAGATAAGGAAAGTGTGATTTAGAGGAAGTGGGTAACCTGTTCTAGGTAACACCACTAACACATGCAAAAGGCAGAGTCTCACTCAGGGTGTTTCTTCTACACAGCTGCTTGTTAACAAAAGAAAAATAACAATTATATCCTGTAGTTAACTCAGATATGAATCTGGGATATGATTTTCATTGGGCTCTGCTCTACCACAATTAGTTTTTAAATTTTATTTTAAAGAGGAAAAATAGAAAAATAACAACAAAGACAAAAACAAAATAACACAAAAATAATAAAAATGATACAGGATTTCAAAACAAGATGGTAAGAATTAATAATGTTTGTTATGTTACATACTGTTATTGTCAATGAAGTTGTTCAGATTATCAGATGTAAGAATGCAAGATTGATCAAACAATTAAAAAGAATAAAAAGTAATTTTAAAAAACATTAGAATTTTGCAAGGGAGAGAAATTGCTCAAAGGGAAGGAACAACTGGGATGAGGGAAAGGAGAAAAGAAAGAAGGAAGGAAGGGAAAAAATATATATGTATATACAAGGGTAGCTGATACAATTGTGCTGCTGATGTGTATTGGTTTATTGAAAGGAACAGTTAATGCTCAAATTTTTTTCTTGATCAATTTTACGTGCTTATATCTGGGAATCTGAACAACTAATTTGAAGACAACAATATGCAATATAAAATTCATTGCTGAATTTCTACCATCTTGTCTAGTGAAGCCCAATGTCAGTTTATCCTTGTATGTAGGGCTTTTCACAGACACCTGGTTAGCAGTGCTCTCTGTTGAATTACTGATAGATACTTGATCATTGTCACCATTTGACAGAAAAAATGAAATAGAAGTGAAATATAAAGTGAAACAAACAGTATTCCTAGGGGTTAGTGATTAAATGAACCAGGAAAACAGATGTACAAGTAAAAGACAGCGTAAAGCTATGGCAAACACAGCTATATGACAGGGTGGACATTCCTCAAGCCACCTGATGCTGTATATTACCATATTAATATGTGAATACTGGCTATTAGCCCTTGTGTTTTATTACACTGTCTCCAGTAGATGGGCTATCATCTTATAGCTACTTAAACAGACCCAAATCTGACAACCAAAAATGTATACAACTAGAGAAGATACCATGACCTGAATGAACAGAAGACACAGCACTCAAAAAAATAGTATGTGAAGAAACAAAGTATAAAAGAAAATACACTTCAAGTTTTGAATAATCATAGAGAGATTAAAGATTTATTTCCTTGGACAGTAAGACCCTACTCAACTAAAAAATGAGGCTATTTATAATTTTTAAAAACGTTTTCTTCACAAGAGCCCAGTGTTTCATTCTCAGACACCGAACACCATCCCTTACTTCAGTCATTTCCGCTTCAGCAGGTGCTTCCGGTGATTCTGGAGAGCCAACTGCTTACTGACTCCTCCTTCCCTCCTCTCTCCCGCAAGCCACTCATTTTACTGGTATTTGTTAGGTACATGAGCTAAGCAATGAAAAAGAGAATGCCAAAAATAAAAGAATTATGCCCCCTGGAGCTTGTAATCCAGTGATAGAAATAAATGTTAAACAAGAGACATTATTATAAACTGCAATGCTATAAATGAACAACGCGTTGGGGTGCAAAGGGTGCTATAAGGTGATGATAGAATATCCAAGATAGGCTGCCAAAGCAATGTCCTTCGAGCAGGTGGCATTTATCCTGAGACTGGAAAACGGGCAAGGGGGACAAGGCTCTCAGAAGGGAGATGGTGTATCACTGCCCCGAGGAAAGAATTCTTGACTTGCTCAAGGAACAGAAGCCTTTACTTTATCATTGACTGACACATGTATTTAGAAGAAATAAGATACAAAGTATTACGGTTATTATTATTAGTGGAAGATTAGAAAGGTATTGCCAACCTCTTCCTTTGAAGAGCATAACCAGACAAGTTGCTGGACTGAGGTATTCAAAGTTTGTCTCTGGGTTGACCAGTTTCCCAAAACATCAGAAAGCCAAGAGAGACAGTATTTTCTGTCTTTATCTCATGTGGAGGAGAATCAGATGAAATAAGATAGTAAAGCTGCATAATCCATATTGCAGTGGGCACATTCCTTCATTGCCAATAGCATTTTCAATTTCACTGCAGCCTTTATTCCCACCCTAAATGTAAGATAATATTCATCTTTCTAAATTCTCTAGCCCTGATTCCCACATCGTCTTCCTAGGATAACAGTCTTCTTTTTGTCTTCAGTAAACTGTTGTCCTAGTCATGACAATTTTTAAAAATTAATATTTTATGCAAAACCTATGTCAAACTTACGTTCCAGGGCATTATAAAGAAGTTCAAAATCTTCACTTGTTTTTGGATTATGCCTTCGGTAATAGTCCAGTCGTACCCATTCTTCTTTTTCTTTCAACTTCCTGAGTTCTTCCTCTGCTTCCCACTCCAACCTCAACCTTTTCTGCCTTCTTAAATCCTCTGTGAAGACTTTAGCATGCCATCGCCTATAGTGGGTTTGTATTACTAGCACCTGCATTAAATGAAAGGCAAATAAAAAGTGTCTATTGTCAACTTGGTGATAAGGTGATAAAGAAGGAAGCGATGATTATTTTGCTAACAGCTCAACAGCAGCTGTAATGAGAGTCTAGCTTTAGCTCTGCGGCAAGTTTCTTACAGACACTAACATGAAAACCAGAGGTGATGCACTCTGCAGCTGTGTCTTTAAAATCTAGCACATGCGTCTTCATAGGAGGCTGTTAATGCATACAAGTACACGTTATGGAGTACCACTTAGTTTGCATTTTCCCTCTCTCCAGTGGGTGTATGATTTGGCATGAAGTACCTCATCTGTACAATAGTGATAGTAGCATGCATAAAATAAAGTGTTTAGCTCGATACAAGTCATATGAACCTTAATTATGAACCATAATTACCTCTAGTGTGTCTTCATTCCCATTAGTTTAGGCATATATTTAAAGCAAAACTGTATGTCTTAAACACATAGTATGTAGGTATGTGGCAGGTTGGGTAAAAGAAACATGTAAGCAGATAAGTATTGGTATAGTATAAACCCTCATAAAGCTCATGAGGTATGTGACAGTCTGTCTTCTCATTTAGTAAACTCACAAATAACTATAGAAAGGTCGCATCAAGATTGAGGATAGGACAGATGTTGACACATTGCTCTCCCTCACCCTAGTATCTAATAATTACAGAACAATATGCAAAGGGGAGGTTGGGAAAAGCACTGGTTCATCCTGTGAGGGTCACCAAGTGAAGGAACACTGGGGAATCTCTTCTAGAAAAGAGCCACATAAAATAAATTGAAGAAGAAATATATAACCTAATCATCACTGGGAAGGCAAGCTAAACATAGAAATGGCTCCTAAACTGGTTTAAGCCACAAACTAGTGAATTCTCTAAGCAGAAGGTAACTGCTTTAAAGATATGCCTAAGCTAACGGGAACAAAGATATACCAGAGGTAATTATGATTCATAATTAAGGTATCAAGGGAACTGCTTGGAAAATGCAAAGGGGAACCAAGCCTGGTAGTGCATGCCTGTATTCTCGCACTCTGGGAGGCTGAGGCAGGAGATCACAAGTTTGAGCCCAGCCTGAGAAACTTAGAAATTTATCCAGACCCTGTCTCAAAATACATTTAAAAAGAGATGTGTATGTAGCTCAGTTTGAAGGCCCTTCATTCAGTCCCTAGTACCTCAATCAATCAATCATGAAACAATAAGTAAAAGAGACTGATTCCTTTAAACCAGCTTAGGAAACAGCAATAGGACATCTGTGCCTAGGGAAGACTGCTCAGTGACCCAGCAGGCCAGGTGATCCTGAGGGTGGACAGAAACCACTGAATTCAGAAAATATATCCCTCTTCAAATCAAGCATTGCATCTTACAACCACAGGATTAGCACACTGAACATTAAGAATCTCAAATTTTCTAAGCACACACCTACAAATGAACAAATATTTGAGATGAAACAACAAAACAAAATGTCACTCATCCAACAAAGTACTTACACTTGCTTGAAACAGAATTACAGTACTAGAATAGTAGTTCACAAAGAGTAGTGACCAATGCAGCAGTATAAGCATTATCTGGAAAATTACCAGCAGTGCAAACTCTCAGGATCCATGCCAGAGCTGATGAATTAGAAGCAGGTGTGGAACCCAAAATCCTGTGCATTAACAAGCCCTCCAAGACAATGAGGCTACAGCTTTAAAACCACTGTACTAAAGTAAAACAAAACCAGACTAGATGTAATTAACGTTTTTAGAGGAAAGGCTATTAGGTAAAACAATCATCTGTAAAAATTAACAACAAAAAATACATCATAATGTTTATTTTTGAAATTCAAAGTCATATAATATATATTAGCTTTGGTGCTATTAAATTCGTTAAGACACTAAAACATATTTAAATAACAGAAATTTCCCCCTTCTCACACAACAGAGGAGATGGGCAAGCAGTTCTGAGCTGGGAGAAAAGTTCTGCCATAGATGACAAATTTCATCCTACTTATTTGTCCACTTGGCTAGTCCACTTCTCATCATCCAGCCAGGGGGAGGGGAAAGGGACAAAGGCCACCTTAAAAGTAACACCTGTCAGTGTCTCACATCCCTGTCCCTTGCTCTTTTGTCTGGGTCACCTATCAAGGAAGGGTCAGAAATGTAGTCTTGCATGGGTAGCCCAGAGAGCATTACCATAACAGGAGAAGGGAAAATGAACTTTAACAAAGAACCAGGACTTTGCTACAATCTCACTGGGGGTACGTACAAGGCCTATGAAGGAATTACGAAGTAAAAAGGCTGGTGAGAAAATCTTTTACAATGCAAACAGAAAGGGCATAAAAATCAGACAGAATGAAGGAAAATAAGGGATGTAAACAATAACTTCAGACATTCTAAGCTGCGACTGAATCTGGATGCTCCAAAGAAAACACAGAAAGCTGAGTACTAAAATTCCTCAAAGCATAACACAAGAACCTTTTGCACAGGGAGACAGACAGGAGCTCAGATAGAAAGAGTCCATCACCAAGTCACAACCGCAGCATAGTAATACTTCAAAATGCCATGGACAAAGTGAAGAGACCAGAAATTCTAAAGAGAAGAAAGAAAAAATAAGAATCAAATTGATATCAGACTTTTAATAAAATGGAGCTTTAAAGTTATAAATGAAAATAATTCTGGAAATAAGTCTGAATCTAACTTTTATACCTACTCAAATGAAAACTTTGTTTTAGCTTATTGAATAAACCTATTGAATATACATTTTATACCTACTCACATTAAAAATGTATTTTAGTTTATTGAGTAAGACTTAGACTGTTTATTGAGTAAGACTTAGACTGTTTACTTTTCATGCATGGTCTTTGAAAGAATTACTAGGAAATGCATCTCGGCAAAATTAATAGACTCTAGTGGGGAGTTTAGAGCAGTGAATAAAATTGAAAAAACCCATTAAGCTAAATATATTTTATTTGGAGAACTTATATATATCAATGTAAATATATATAAAACCAAAGGTCTGGCATTGTGAGTAAATTATGTATAATTATAAGATCAAATCCCTGATAGGAGGAATGAGGCAATAAAGAAAGAATCTAAAAATAAGCCTATTAAAGTTCTTTGCTTGCTCATAGAGAAGACATATAGCCTTATTACATACATGTTTGCCATGAAAACAGTTGGATGTGTTTTTTAAAAGTTTTATTAGTAATTACTAAAAAATACAGATTTCTTACTTCTGACTAATAAAAGAACAAAAAAAGGAAGAAGTTTAAAGAATAAACAAGAATGATTAGTAAATTAAGCAGATGAGATGGTAAGAATAAGTTAAAATATCAGCAGGCATTAAAATACATAACACCATCCCGTCTAATGTCAGAAAGGCTGAAATAAATGTCTTTTTAAATTTATTTTAAAAATAAAAGAAGGAAAACATATTAACAAATAGACATCCATTTACAAAATAGCATAAAAGCAATACAAGTTATACAGAGTTACAGACACAGTAGGAAATTATCAATGGTTGTTGTATTACGTATTGATATCTTCAAAGTGGTTTCTCAGGAGAACAAATGCAGACATGCAAGATTGATCAAATAATTAATCATTAACTGTTCCTCTCATCAAAGCGACAGAAGTCCATAGACTGTTAGCTATCCTGTATATACATACACACATACATAATTTCCTTTATACATACATATACAATTTCCCTTTCTTTCCTTTCTCTTTTCACTCACCTTAGTTGCTCTTTACTTTTGAGCATGTTCCTTTCACTTAACAATGCTGTCAAACCTCCTAATTTTTATTCACTCTTTCTGGTTCTTACACTAGTGAGACAATATGTTGCTTTCACATAGAGGTCTTGCTTATTTCACTTATGAGTATGGTTTCCAGCTATGACCATTTATCTGTAAAAGCCTCGAGTTTATCTTTCTTTATAGCTGAGTGATATTCCATTACATAAAAGTACCACATTTTTTTTATCCAGTCTTCAGTGGATGGACGTTTGGTTTGCTTCCACAATTTAGCTATTACAAATTGTGCTGTTATAAACATGGGTGCACATATATCACTGTGATATGATATTTTCAGATCTTCTGGGAAAATACTCAGAAGGGGGATAGCTGAGTTGTATGGGACCTCTAGTCCTAGTTTGCTGAGGAATCTCCAAATGGATCTCCACAGTGGTTTCACCAGTCTGCATTCCCACCAGCACTGGAGAAGAGTTCCTATTTCTACACAGCCTCGCCAGCATGTTATTGGTTGAATTCTTAATGATAGCCATTCTTACTAGGGTGAAATGAAATCTCAGTGATGTTCTAATTTGCATTTCTTGAATGAATAATGATAGTGACCATTTTCTCATGTATTTATTTGCCATTTGTATTACTTTATCTCAGAAGTGTGTGTTCATCTCAGATGCCCATTTTTGGATTGGGTCTTTGAATTTTGGGGAGCAGATGTTTTTGAATCTTTGTATGTTCTGGATAGAAGACCTTTGTCTGAGGGACAGTCAGCTAAAATTTTTGGCGAGTTTGTGGGTTTTCTTTTTACTCTGCTGGTGATTTCTTTAGATGTGCAAAAACTTTTCAATAGGATAAGATCCCAGTTTTTGATTCTTCGAAGTATTTCCCATGTGGTTTGGTTTTTGTTCATGAAGTTCCTCTGCCTACTCCTATGTCTTCAAGGTTTTTACCTATCTTCTCTTCCAATAGATTTAGTGTTTCTGTTTTAATATTGAGATCTGTGATCCATTTTGACTTGAGTCAGAGCACATTTTGACTTGAGTTTCGTGCATGATGATAGACCTGGGTCTATTTTCAGTCTTTGGCAGATGACAAGCCAATTTTGCCAGCACCATTTATTAAAGAGGCTGCCTGTCTTCCAGTGAGTTTGTCTGGCCCCTTTGTCAAAGATTAGGTGGTTGAGTGTGTTCGTGGTTGTGGCTGCATCTTCCAGTCTGTTCCATTGATCCTCAAGTCTGTTTTTTATCCAGTGTCCAGGTTGATTTTATTACAGTAGCTTTGTAGTATAATTTCAAGTTAGGGATTGTGATTCCACCTGCCTTGTCTTTGTTGCCCAGAAATGCTTTTGCTATTCTGGGTCTCTTCCGGTTCCATCTTAATTTAAGGAATGTTTTCTCTAGATCTGTGAAGTATGCTAATGGTACGTTAATGGGAATTGCATTGAATCTGCATAACAATTTTTGTAGTATGGCCATTTTCACAATGTTGGCTTTTCCTATCCATGAGCAAGGAACAGTTTTCCATTTATTGAGATCCTCTTTGATCTCTTTTTTCAGAGTACTGCAGTTTTCAATGAACAGATCTTTTACTTCTTTTGTTAGATTGATTCCTAAATATTTCAATTTATTGGATGCTATTGTGAAAGATATCATTTCCTTAATTTCTCTCTCTCTTTGTTGTTTGTGTACAGGAATGCTATTGATTTTTGGGTGTTGACTTTGTATCCAGCTACACTGCTGAATGTGTTCATTAATGCAAGGAGTTTTCTTGTGGAGTTTTTGGGGTCTACTATGTAAAGTATCATGTCATCTATAAATAGTGATCATTTCACTTCTTACATTCCTATCATTATTCCTTTAATTTCTCTCTCTTGTCTAATTGCTCTGGCTAATGCTTCCAGAACTATGTTGAATAGGAGTGGTGACAGTGGTATCTGTCTTGGTTACTTTTCTCTTGTTGCTGAGACAAAATACCCAATGCCCAAAAATGAAGGAAGGAAAGGTTTATTTCCCTTACAGTTTGTGAAGGTTTCAGTCCATATTTGGCTGGCTCAGAGGCAGAGAGGCACATGGTAGAGGGCAAACGTTCATGGCAGCAGAGCACAGCAAAACAACCAGAACAAAAGGGAGGAATGGCAGCAAAGCAGCCTCCTCCCTTCCCTTTCATTGTAAACAGGCTACCCCCACCCAGGGGTTGCACAGCACTCATATAATCTCCAGGCCCTCCTCTTCCACAGGCTCAGGATGTATACAAAGTAAGCACCCTGGCTTCCTACTGAATCACTCAGCCAAACCTCTAGACTACCCAAGTTGACACAATGTATCAAGCATAAAATATCCTTGTTTTTTTCCTGATTTTAAAGTAAAAGCTTTCAGTTTTTGTCCATTTAGTATGATGTTGGGTGTTGTTTTGTCATAGATGGCTTTGATCAGATTGAGGTAAAGACCACCAATTCCTATTTTCTGTAGAGTTTTTATCATGAATTCATGTTAGACTTTGTCAAAAGCTTTTTCTGCATCTATTGAGATGGTCATGTGGTTTTTGTCTTTGGCTGCATTGATATGGTGTATAACATTTATTGATTTGTGAATATTGAACCATCTCTGCATTGCTGGAATGAATCCAACTTGGTCGTGGTGTATGATTTTCCTAATGATTTGCTGTATTCTATTTGCTGGTATTTTACTGAGTATCTTTGCATCTATGTTCAGTAGAGAGATTGGTCTGTAGTTCTCTTTCTTGGTTGGGTCTTTCTCTGCTTTTCATATCAATATAATACTTACCTTCAGAAATGACTTAGGGAGAATTGCTTCCTCTTCAATTCCATTGACGAGTTTGAGGAGTGTTGGTATTAAATCTTCTCTGAATTTCTTGTAAAATTCTGCTGTGAATCCACCAGGACCTGGGCTTTTCTTTGTCATTAAGTTTTTAATCATGTTTTTAATATCATTAATTGATACTGGGTTGTTGAAGATTTTTATATCTTCTTGATCCAACTTTGGTAATTTGTACATTTCTAGGAATCTTTCCGATTCTTCTGAGTTTTCTATCCTATGGAATCAAAGATTTTCAAAGTAGGTTTTAATGATCTTTTGAATTCTTGTAGATCTGTAGTGATTTCATCCTTTTCACATGAATATGAGTTTTTTCCTTTGTTCTTTTGATAAGGTTAGCTAGGGTTTTATCAATTTTATTTATTCTTTTGAAGAACCCACTCTTTGATTCATTTATTTTTTGTAGGATTTTCTTCATCTCAATTGCATTAATTTCTTCCCTGATCTTTATAATCTCCTCCCTTCTTTGGACTTTGGGCTGGGCTTGTTCTTTTTCTAAAAGTTTGAGGTGCAGTATTAGGTTATTATTTGTTCTCTTTCTTTTTTCCTTATGTGTGAGTTCACCACTGTAAATTTCCCTCTGAGGATTGCTTTCATTGCATCCCACAGATTCCAGTAAGTTGTATGTACATTTTCATTTGTTTGTAAGTATTTTTCAGTTTGTTCTTTAATTTCTTCTGTGACCCACTGGAGGTTGTTATTTAATTTCCAAATGTTTGAGGAGTTTTTGGAGTTCCTTCTGTCGTTAATTTCCAATTAAATTGCATGTGGTCAGATAATATTCATGAGATAATTTCAATTCTTTTGCATTTAGGTAGGTATGCTCTATTGGCTAGAATGTGGTCTATTTTAGAGAAAGTCCCATGTGCAGCTGAGCAAAATGTGTATTCTGATGGTGTGGGGTGGAACACTCTGTATACATTTACTAAGTCCATTTATTCACAGATTTGGTTCAGATCAGTTATTTCTTTGCTGATTTTTTGTCCAGTCGACCTATTTCTTTGTGTCAAAGGGGTGTTGAGGTCCCCTATGATAATAGTGTTATTATTTGGGTTTTCATGTCTGTTAAGATTTGTCTTATATAGTTTGGGGCTCAGATATTTGGTGCATACATGTTTAGGATTATTATCTCTTCCTCTTGCAGTTTTCCCCTAACAAGTATTTAGGGGCCTTCTTTATGTCTTTTGATTGCTCTCAGTTTGAAGTTTACATTGTCTGCAAACATAATAGCTATACCTTTTTTCTGGGTTCCTGCTGCATGAACAATTGTCCATCCTTTGACTTTCAGTATATGAATTTCCTTTTGAGTAAAATGTATTTCCTGTATACAGCATATTATTGGATTCTGTTTCTTAATCCACTCTGCCAGTCTGTTTCTCTTGACTGGTGAATTGAGGCCATTTACATTTACAGTTATAACTGATATGTGTTGGCTTATCATTGTCATGTTATCTACTTGCTGTTGGTTTCCTATTTTTTCTACCTGTTTAGTTGCTTGCTCTTCTTAAGGGTTCCTTTCTATTGTTGTTCTTGAAATTGAAGTCTTTTTTTCTCTGGCTAAAATATCTTTTAGTACTTTTGGTAAAGATGGTTTGGCTCTCATGAAGTTATTCAGTTGCTCTTTGTCGTGGAAATATTTTATTTCTCCAGTAAACTTAAATGATAGTTTGGGAGGATACATAAGTCTTGGTTGAAAGCTGTTTTGTCTTAGGACCTGTAGTACTTCACTCCAAGTTCTTCCTCATTTGGATGGTTTGTGTTGAGAAGTCTGCTGTGATTCTGATGGGCTTTCCTTTATAGGTGACCTGTTTCTCTTCTCTAGCAGCTTTTAATATTCTGTTCTTTTGCTAGAGATCTGGGATCTTGATTATTATATGTCTGGGTGTAGTTTTATTATGGTTATGACTAGTAGGAGTTCTATATGCCTCATTTCCCTGTATCTCAGTTTCTGTTTCCATGCTTGGGAAATTTTCTGCTATTATTTCTGCAAATATTCTTTTATGTCATTTGTGTTGCCTACTGCTGTTTCATTGACTCCTATTAGTCTGACATTATCTATCGTTGCCTCATCTTGCAGCTGTTGAATTTATTTTTCCTGGATCATTGTTGATTTTACGAGATCCTTCCTTTCACAATCGCTAGCTGCCATGCTGTCTTCAAGATCTGAAAGTCTTCGGCTTCATTCAAGCAGTTCTGCAAGCTTTCAATGGAAGTTTTGATTTCCTAGAAATCTCTTTGAATCTGTTCATGCGTTCTAATTCATTGCTATATTGCTCATGTAATGTTTCCATCAATTGCCTATGTTCATCTATTTTTTTATATATTTCTTCTCTAGATGTGCTGAGCAATTCTTTATTATTGTCATTTCATTCTTTGCCTGAGAGATTATTTCTGATCTGCTCTCTTCTATGGTCTGATGGAGTTGTTTCTTTACTTCCATTTCAATCATTTCAGCAATTTCAGGTGTCTTTACCAAGTTCTCCTATGTTGATGTCTGCTGGAATTGTTCTGAGTAGGATGGAGTTCCAAGATTGTGTTTTAGTCCTTCATCTTGTCATGTTTGATGCGTGGGGCAGAACGCTCAGTCTCCCTCTTCTCCGGCAGCTTAGCAAAGGTTACTAGTGTTCCTAATTTTCCTGGTGGTCAGGCTTGCCCCTCAGTGTCCACTGAGATGCACTGCTTAGTCTGGGGTCTTCTGGCAGATGGTGAAGTGTACCTAGTTCTTCTAGGTCTCAGACACAAACTGTGATGTCAGTTGATGGCAGACTGTCTGATCCAGTGTTCCTTTGCAGGTCAGGACACCAGAATGACCCAAAAGTAGGCTGCACTTATGCGGCAATCAAGGATGAGTTGTCCTGTGTCCCCAGGCAGTTCAGGGTGTAGGTAGAACCCAGACACAAATTGCAGGGTCAGCAGTTTGTGGATCACTTGATTCTGTGTCTCCAGGTAGCTCAGGGCATGCAAAGGAGCCAGATGCGGGCTGCACTGGCAGCGGTCGTGGACCGCCTGTGTCTGTGACCTCCAGAAGGTCAGGGAGCAAGTAAAGCCCAGACACAAACCGCGGGGCTAGCAGTTCATGGACCCTCTGCTCTGGTTCCTCCGGCACTTCCCAAGATTCCAGGAGCAAATCTAAGTGGTTCCTGATGCCATCCCCTTAGACAGGCATTTAGATTGTCACTCTCTCTGCTCCAGTAAGTCAGCATTTGTCTGTTTATGATTTTTAAGAAAATCATTTACTCTTCTCTCTTATCATGCACTCTTTGTCCCCGCATGTTTATACTTTTCTATTCCTTTAATATCATTTTACTGGACTTGCAAAAGTGGCATAGAGAGTTATATTTCTCTACCAAGCATCCTGTTTCTTCTACTTCCTCTTACAAAGGAAATTTCAACTTTCTTGAGAAATACCATGCTTCTTTAAAAATGCATTTCTCATGCCTCTTGCCATCGTGAGAGTCACATGACACACTTTAGGCCAATGAGATGCAGTGGAAAATCTCTGGGTGAGGCTTTCAGGAGAAACCCTTGAAGATGCTGAATGTGAGGCCGCACCCTTGACATTTCCCTTCTCCCTGAGCAACATGCAGCCACAGTGCTGAGCGCCGGGCAGTGATTCCACATCACACAGCAACAAGCTCAAGGCAAGACTAGTGGAGCTGAGGCTCCTCAGGATACTGTAAAACCACCGTCCAAACCCAGTACAGCAGTTCAGTAAGGGCTAGTTTGGGCCAGGAAATGAGAAAACCATCAGTCTGGAATAACTGGCCCTAATGGAATGAGCTACAAAGTTAATAGGCAACAGTCTTTCTCCCAAGGACCCGCTGTAGCTATAAAATGTCATAGCAATCATTTTCTCTGAGTGGCTACTACTTTCCTACTCCCTGAAAAACTGTTCTCTAAAATCATAAAGTGGCAGAAACTCTGCTGTTTAAAGTCAGATCAGTAAGAACGAAACGTATCATTCTTGACAAGAGGATCTAAGTCACTTTGCCAGGGAGAAGCAGCCTTGACTTACAGCCCAGGTGATGAAGTTGAGAGAATTTCAGAGAAGAAACGACATTCTACGAGTGTTTTAACTGTGCGCTGCCGAGGGAGCAGGCTGCTACACCTGGATGCTCACCCTTTATGCACACTTTTGCACTGAGACTAGCAAGAGACCCCCTCACTTAAATCCCACTTAAATTTAACTCCCCCTCAAACTCTATATTAACTCTGTTTTTCCGTGAAAATAAGTTTAGACTAGAAAAAGGAAAAACTCATCTGCTGAAATAATTGGCGCTGGTAATGCCAAGTGTGAGGCTCAGCCTGTGGTTATCCTGTGTGCAGCTTCCTCCAAGCAAAGTCCATGGACCTGACTTTGAATTGCGAATTCATCTCTCAAAGTCATGGCTTATTTGACTAGAACAACAGCTTAGCTCCAAACTTTCTCTCACTTGAAAAAGAAAATCTTATTTAAATACCAGCTTATAGGTTATTTTTACTCATAAAAAAATAATGCTAGAAGGTAGATCGAACTAAGCTTCCTACAGGAGATCAAAGAGACTGAAAATAAACAGATGAAAAATATATAAACTGGGCAAATGATAAAATAGTGTTAGAGAGACTATACTAGCATCAGAGAAAATAGACTTTGCTGTCCTGTTTGGTTGCAATTAGTCAGGAAAGGACGCTACATAATTCTGCTATGACAAGGGTTGAAGCCAAGAGATGAAAGTGTTAAACCTAATAATCAGTAAAAATCAGTAAGATCAGTAAGAACACAGCCAAGGGCAACACATGAAATGCTTCAGATGTCTTAAGGAAAAACAAAGGGTTAGGAACACTTAGGATTCTGGTTGCTATCACAGAAGGCTATCATAGATAGGGACTTGGTCTAGCACACACGAAAAATGACCCACATTCATATGGGTTCCTTCTTAAGCTAGTGCGGTTTAGGAAAACACACAAAGAACAACTGAGCTTTAGTATTTGCCCATAACAAAAGTTATCTTACCGCCTTTAATCTTCGAGCATGGTATTCTGCTGCTGAAAAATATTTTCCTGGTGTTATAAGTTTATCAGTCATGTTTGATACATACACACCAATTTTAGTCATTTGTGTGGATGTTGGATTTGTAGTCTGTTGGATCTTCTTTCTCTGAAAGACTGTCTAAAATAAAAACAAAAATTAAATAAGTCTTCACTGTTTATAGTTTTCACTATACACACATATGTGCACATACACATATACAGAAAGAGAATTTTTCTACACATTCAAGTTAATTTTCTCTTGCTGTATGTATTATGTAGCTAACTAGAAAATTTTATTTGAGTCATATGGCATATAAGTTATTAATTTACAGCTTTGAAAACCTAAATGGAAAATAAAAATATTACTATATTACCTGTGTGTCCCTACAAAATACATTAAACTTTGCAGGAATCTTTTTAGGTACAGTTTGTGTTCCAGCATTGTGATATTCTATTCCAGTTGTTTTATGTCTAAATCCACCCAGGAATGGCTTGTGAAAGTCAGATTTTATAATTTCAACATCTACCTCCTGGAACTGGTCAACACCTAAGGAAGAAAAACTAAGGCTGAATAAGAGTTCAGCTGCAAATGCACTTGAAAATACCTTATCTAAAAGACATCCAGCAACTCACCAGTTTGTACAGTGACAGTTACGATTCGAGAGACATCACTTAATTTAACTGCTCTTTTGATTGGATATAGATCTGGATTTAAAGAAGAGATTTCCACTTGTATACTTTCCTGTGGTTTAATTCCATGTTGCATGAGAGTCTCATTATTTCTGAGAATTTTACCTAAAAATGAAAATTTTAAATTTTATGGCAAAGAATTTGCTATCTTTCATTGGTGTTTTCAATGGAGACATAAAATTCTATATATTTAAAATGTACAACATGATGTTTGGATATATGCACACATTGTGAAATAAAGCAAATCAAGCTCATTAACATATTCATTACTTCAAATATTTACCATTTTGTGGTAAGAACACTTAAAATTTCCTCTGAGCAATTTTCAAGTATGCAATATACTATTATTAACCATAGTCACCATGATTACAACAGGGTAAACTCATTTTAATATGATATAAATTACCAAGGATGTTTATAGGAACATATATCATTTAATTATTAAATAGATAATGATTTCGGCCTCTTGCTTTAATGTTAGAACAGAATGCTCTGTAAAAGAGTACTATATATTATAGGAATACCTACTAGAAAGAAGCTCAAAGCTACAACTCTGAATTCTTTAGATATATAAACAGAACAACCATGAAACATTTAAAAATAAAAACATTCTATAGTATGAACAGGATCATGTATTAAACCTTGACCCTATGGAGAACCACAATGTGCTATTTGTAAATATGGGGAATATTTATATGGATTAGTATAAAACCCATTCCATCCTCTAGGATTGAAAAGCATAGACTCAAAATTCCACAAAATTCCTTCCTTTTTCTCTTTCCATAATCAGAAATTCACATAAATTAACAAATGCCAAAGTGAGGCCGAAACTCAGTTTTATGCTGGAAAAAGCATATATCACTTTATTTCTTGTTATTGTTGAATGGCTTCCATGTCTATGCCCTTTTCCTGGCTCCGTCCTCCCATAGGGGTATTCACTAGATTAACTCCCTTTCTCCGTTTTAAGTCATGGGAAAGTGCAATAATGTCACAGACTGTTGTTTTATGTCATGGAAAGCTTACTGATGGGCTCCATATCAGTCTTCAAATGTATAGTCTTCCTCGATTACAATTAGGAATTTAAACACAGCAATACCCATACTCGTAAGACATAGCAAACACCCGTCATCTGCTTTGCTTATGTCCAAAGAAGCACATTCCAAGGTCTTTGAACTTCAGTGTCATACTCTATATTCTTAATTTTAAAAAAAACATGAATTTCACAAAGTCTATAGACTTTGTGATTGTTGAATAATGGCCCCCAGATGCATATCCTCTTCCTGAGAATGCTCCCTTACGCAGGCAAAAGGGACTTTACAGGGTTTTGAGGCAATGGGATTATCCGGGTTATCTGGTTGGGCCCTACATGTAATCACAGGTAGATGAAGAAGGAGAGGAAGGAAGACTGAAATTTGACCCTAGAGAGAGGGCGATAGGACCCAAGCAAGGAGACCTGAGTATGCCGCTCCGGGACTCCCCAGACGGAGAAGAGGCCAGTGAGTCAGTGAGTGCCTCCGGAGGGACAGCAGCCCCTGATACCTTGGGGACTGAGTTCGGGTTTCTGGCCTCCAGAAGCAAGCAAAATACATGTGCTGCTTTAATGAAGCCACTAGGTTTACAGTTATTACAACAGCCATAGGAAAACAATACAGGTTTCCAGAGCCATCTTCCTTCTTCCGCTCGCTCGCACAGTGGGCAGAATCCCCCCACACGGACTCCAGTTGCAGTCCTAGAAGAACCACCTATCTCAGAGAAGGGCTAGTATAAAATCTAGCTCTTCTGTCCTTGCTGCTGGCATCCCTTGTCACCCAGCGATCACACCTGGTGCTTAGAAAGACACAGGACAGAGCGATGCGCAAGTACCACTGGTCATGAGCCGCTGTCTCTAAGTGCTCTTTCTTCAACTTTGAACTCCACCCCTGAGATAACGGCAAGCGATTTCAAATTCCCTCTTTAGTCGTACCTCGTTTCAGTTCGGACTCTGCCACTTAGCACTTTGTGACTTCAGGAAAATTTCCTGTTT
Source organism: Dinomys branickii (assembly GCA_004027595.1). Classification (NCBI taxonomy): domain Eukaryota; kingdom Metazoa; phylum Chordata; class Mammalia; order Rodentia; family Dinomyidae; genus Dinomys; species Dinomys branickii. Next base: position 35,495 of record PVLD010017532.1, read on the forward strand.
TAGTTTTCTCCTCTCAAAAAAAGCTATGTAGTAGTATCTATCTCAAAAGATTGTTGTGTGCATTAATTGATAATGTAGGCAAAAATTTTGTAGAAGCACTAACACATGGTAAGGGTTCAATAAACTAATCATCATGATCATCATCATTATCATTTCTACTAATAATTATTTAAAATAAATCCTGTTTACGTAATTAATCTCTAATCAGTTATTTGAATATATTTTACTTTTTGAGTACTACATTCACTATAATGGATTACTACAATAATTTTTCAATTGAATTGTTTTCTCTGGAAACTTTATAAGGCAATACCAAAGCTCTTGAAACAAAATATTAGGAGTTGTTCAGACATATTCTAGAGAAACATATACTAGGCTGGTATAACTATCACAAAAACTACATCCAATCATGAAGCAAGGCTAACATAACTTTTGTGAGGCTTTTCAATATCATCCACAAAATAGAAATAAACTTAAAATCATGGGAATGACCTTAATATATAGAAAACACAATATTTTCAGGGTCTGGGGATGTAGCACAGTGCAACAGTACTTCCCTAGCATGCATGAGGCCCTAGGTTTCCTCACCAAGAAAGAAAGAAAGAGAAAAAGGAAAGAAAAGAAAAGAAGGAAGGAAGGAAGGGAGAAAGGGAGGGAAGGAAGGAAAGAAGGAAGGGAGGGAGGGAGGAAAGGAAGAAAGGCGGGAAGAGAGAGACAGAAAAGAAAGAGAGAGGCAGGGAAGAAGGGAAGGAGGGAGGGAGGCGGGAAGCAGCAAGAAAGGGAAGGAACCGAGACCTAAAGTCTCTGATGTTCCTTTATCCCATTCTCATAGATTTTTGTACATATTTTCACTGAAACATTTACAAATTATGTAGTAACTGCCACATGGAATTCTTTTTTACTAGTCTATAGACAGCTTGAGAATAAGAATCTCATTTCAAGTTTCTTTGTACTTTCAGTTATTAGCCAAATTTGTCATACAAATTCATCATTAAAAATCTTTTAAACAAATGAATGCATAACTATAATATACTGAAACATTAAATGTTAGATATTTTGTTTAAGAAATCAAAGATATTGTTTACATGTTAAAACCAGAGAAGACTTATTAAATTCATTACCCTCAAACTTACCTGCATGACTTATCTGCACTTGAGAAGGTGGGACACCTATTAAACGTGAAATGTGATCCACAAGGTATTTTAAAATGTTGTCAACTTTAAAAGACATTATAATTTCCTGACCCACAGGAATAAGTACAACTTTTACTGTTGAGAAAAAGAGAAAACAAGTAATCATAATCAAATATGTCTAGGGATAACCACTGATACTCCACAGACAGAAGCGAAATTCTGAGCCCCTTTCTAATCATACAGAACACAGGTTGCTTGTAAACCACACCCAGTCATAAAGAAGGACAAATGGCCAACAGTGACTTAAGAACTTTGGCTCAAAAAATGTATCTATTACCTATAATATCAAAAATTTTCATCCTTGTTCAACAGCTGGTATGTATTATTCTGATGGAAGCCTAGGAACATCTCAAAAAATCAGACATTTTTGTGTTGTAAGCCCCAGAAGTTAGAATGCACTGCAATTACTTTTCTAAAACAATAACTATTATATAGCTCACTCATCCACCACAACTATTTTTCACAAAAATTGGCACTGTGTGACTCACACTCCACTCTACAAAACAGGACATCAACATACTTAATTTTAAATGCAAAAACTGGTATCAGAAAATGATTGTTCAAAAGCTATAAGAAAGAATAAAGCATTTAAGCACTAATTAAAGTATTTAAGCCCTAATCAACTTTTTTCTTCTACATTTCTAAACTTTAAATTTTAATAGAGGATTTATTTAATACAATGAAGTATAGAATTTATATTTAAGAAAAGATTGTGTGTATTTCTAGATGTCAGACATGACAGTTTTTCATAAAGCTAAATGAGACATCTATCAGTAAGTAACCCCATGACAAAACTTACCTAGGCATTAGTAATATCAAGGTACTCTGAGCTTGCTAAAATTTGTACTAATAGTTCTTTAGAAACAAAGAGAATACTTTCAGATGCTAAACATTATCAGAAGTTTTGATTGTTTTGATTGTTTCATGAATACAAAAGCCTATAATTAACAGATTTTACAACTTCCTTAGTAGTGGCTTCTTGAACATTCAGAAAGGAGTTAAGTAACGGGATTTTTTTGAAACTCAGGACTTAACAGAACCAAAACAATTTTTTGTAATTATTGTGTGTTTGTTATAAGCTATAACATCAGGGAATTACAAAAAAATTCAAAATTAAACCCAAATTTACAGTAAATAATGAAATTGAGAAATACTTTGTTCTGTCAGATATAACTGGCTTAGTTTTCTATTTTTCCTCTTCATTTTTTTTTATACCAGGAATCGAACTCACCACCTTGCACTTTTCAGGCAGGTACTGTGATACTGAGCTATATCCCCAGCCCCACATTTTCATTTTTTACTTTTGTGCACACAACACACAAAAATAAAATCTGCTCTTTTTTTTTTTTTTTTTTTTGGCAGTACCAGGGATCGAACTCAGGACCCTGCGCTTGCTAGGCAGGCGCTTATTCCACTGAGCTATATCCCCAGCCCAAAAATAAACTACCCACTGTGTTCAAAAACTGCAGCTGACTAGTCAAACTATGCTCTTGCTACTCTTGTTAAATGATAGCCCATGTTCTCCTCTTGGAAACTGAAAACTCATAAATAAGGAGGAAACAGAATGGTGAATTACTGGTCTTCTGTGTAAACACCTTATTCCTGCTTCTCCTTCTTTGTTAACAAGAATGCAATAGTAGCCACTACGCGCCATCATTGTTGTTTGATGAATGTCTTTAAAACTGATCTACAATGAAAGACAACAGTTTTGCCGAAACTAAATATACAGTTAACACAAAGCAAACTACAGCCACATGTAAAATCAGCTTGCTCAGTGGAATGGACCCTAAATGCGAAACTAGAAAAGACAGGAGTCAAGTTCTCATCCCACTTCTTGTTAGGTTCTCATCCCACTTCTTGTTAGCTATATGCAACAGTTAGTTCCAAAGTGGCATGCAGAGGATTCCAATTATACAGAAGCACTCGTCCCCCCTTTCCCAAGGTCCCCAAGCAATTTTAGGGGCTACTTTTTGAAAAATACATTAATATGAATTTAAAATTTAGTGAGGCTCATTTATTGAGGAAGATGGACAGTGTGGGACCAAATTCTTCACAGATGTTAAATAGATTCGCACGGTGTAACCACAGAAGTCTGATGAATAAGGGGAGAGGAAAACAGTACCAGATATAAAATATATCTTTAAATAAAAATAAACAAGAAAAAATCCAAAAAAAGAAAGAGCATCCATTTTTTAAAAAGGTAAAATAAAATATCCTATCTTTTCTAGGTAATACCTGTTGCCGAAGTATCTTTAATTGATATTTGCAACGACTGCCTTATAGGCCTTATTTTATCCAGAAAAGCCAGACTTTCAACGCTTAGATTCTCTTTTTCCGACTCCACTGCATGCTGCTCTTTCTCCAGGCTCAGAGACCCGGAAGCTTGTCTCGGGCACACAGCCTCTTCCAGGAGCTGCTCCTCACTGGATGCCTCACTTGTAACACTTTGGTAAATCTGCTCCTGAGGTGTTCCATGGCCCATGCTGAGCTGTTCTCCTTCAGATGTATTTTCTTCAGTTGGCTCTGACTCTTCCCCTGCATCTGAGGGAACTGGGATATGGATGACATTAATAGCATTATCACTTTCTTCTGTGGAATCAGCTGTATCTCTAATATCCAACTGTTCGTCTTGGTCAGACATTTTCCTACATGAAGAAAAACAACGCATGTATCATATATGTAACGGTTTCTACATCAAGTATCAAATTCTTGCTGGTATAGAGTGATGTTCATAAAGTAATATAATGTTGCCCATTAGTTCTCAAATGTTGATTATCTTATTAATGGCAATGCTAAAAAGCACTGGTGTATTTTTAAAAACACAGAAAGTAAAAGAAGTAAGATAATTTCAAAACAAGAGTTCTGAGAGCAATATTCTATAAAGAATATATGGAAAAAATACTTGAATATATTTGTGCAATATATATATATATACATATATATATATATATATTTTTTTTTTTTTTTTTTTTTGGCGGTACTGGGGATTGAACTCAGGACCCTGCGCTTGCTAGGCAGGCGCTTATTCCACTGAGCTATATCCCCAGCCCCTGTGCAATATATATTTACTGCAATATATCATCCTTAGTGCAAGATGTCTTATAATAAAAAGACTTTCAGAAGTACTCTTTTCTAAATATAAAACTGACATGGGCATATGCTTCTGACATTAAAAATGATTAGAAGCTGCAAAGAACCAGTCGCCTTCAAAGTAATCGTTTCTTAGCTGCGATAGAGTGTTTGCGTTAGCTCTGTGCTCACACCTCCTGACGCAGATCTCCAGTGACCTGTGCCCAGAAAAATAAACATGCAAGTGTGAGTCGAGCTCGGAGTTCATCGGAGCCACAGTCCTTGCGCTTCGGGAACAGGATGACAGCGACTAGAAGCTTGGGCCCTGTGGCCCAGGGTATCCCAGAGTTAGGTACAGAGTAGGAGCTAGGTTAGAGCACTGGGAGCCCAAAGAGCAGGCCGCAGGAGCCGGCATCCAGACAGGGAGGAGCGGACAGATGGCCCTACACTTGCATTTCTATGACAACAGCAAGGGAAAGAGGAGACCTAGGAATAGGTGTAAGACGCAAAAGCCGTATCTGAGGCTTCTGACTTGACCACAAACTCTCAGAGTGAGAAAGAGGACAAATCATACTCAGCCAGTGGAAACACCTGACTACCAGCAAACAAGATGCTTAAAAAGGAACATCTGAAATAAAAATATACAATTGTTCAACTCAGTGAACAAGCTATGAAGCATTAGAAAGAGCTGAAGATAGGATTAGTCAACTGGGAGAAAATACTCCTCATTCAATGCTGCAAAGAGATTACAGCATAAAAATATAAGTGATTAAAAACCATGAAGAAGAGAAAGAAGTCTAGCATATGGTTTTGCTATTTTTCAGCAAGCAAAGAGTGGTTCTGTAGTCTTAAAAAGCAACAAGGAATATGTGACACTGATTGCACATTGCCTGTGAAGCCTAAAAATGGCCTTTTCTGAACATTTTTGTCAGTTTCTGATCTAGTGTATGTCAAATTAGAGTTCCAGAAGGAGAAAATAAAATTATGGGGGAGAAGAAATATTTTAAAAGACAATGGCTGGGAGTTTTTCAGAATTAGGAGAATGTGTGGAGTTACAGATCCAGTAAGCACAAAAAAACCCCACAAACCTAATAAAATAAATAAAGACAGCTCACAACCATACACACTGTAATGAAATTACAGCAAACCAAAAACAGAACCCTGAGGGTGGACAGTGGTAAAAGACATAATCATCTATTGTTTGGAATCATTTTAATTTGCTGACATGAATGTAAAAAAAGTGGAGACTTCCGGGAAGATGGCGACCGGGTAGGCAGCAGAGAGAGAACCTCCCAGAGGATTACCACCCAAACAATGAAATATAGCAATATGAAGACAGAAATAAGGACTTCGGGGAAGAAGATGACCAGCCGAGAGAGCGAGTGCGGAAGGAAGAACGGCTTCAGCTCCTGAACCCAACAGAGAACGCGCTACTGGGACAAACTGCGCCAAACCGGGCACCGCTCCGGGATCCCGCTCAGAACCCCACCTCCGCAGCCAGCGCTGCGCGAACTGGAGCAACAGCGACCGGCCGGCGGGATTTCTAAGTCGGGGAAAATCCCCATCCAGGGAAAAACATCTGAACGGCACTCCTGTCTGCACGATCACAGGGTGAGTTAAGTGCGTGCTCTAACCAGTTTTTCCTGAATCGGGAAGAAGCTCAGCCCAGCGAGAGACACCAAAGCAGCTTCAAGGACTGCAGGATCTCCCGGGTGGGAAGACCTACTTAGGCGCCCCAACGGGTTTTGTGAGGGGGGAAGGAGCTCCACCCAGGGAGGAACACCTGAGTGGCCTATCTGCAAGAATCCTGGGGTGGCGAGCTGTTTATTCGCCCCGGCCAGGTCT
>PVLD010017533.1:0-18512 GCA_004027595.1 Dinomys branickii
AATTCCCTACTATCTTATCTATAATTTGGTATTTCCTTTAATGTTTTTGTGTTAACTAATGTGAAGATAACTATGTAATACAACATCCAGTTCTAATTCCCTACTATATTCTGTATAACTTTGTATTTTCTGTATTGTTTATGGCTTTTCTGGTTCATATGTCCCCATTCTTTTGTCTTTAAAATAAAATTTAAAAAAATAAAAATAAAAAACAAATGCAGAGCAGAGGCTGGGTGTGGTATTGCACACCTGTAACCCAGCACTCAGGAGGCTGAGGCAGGAGGATCCTGTGAGTTCAAGACCAGCCTGGGTTACAAGGTTAGCTCAAGGCCAGCCTGAACTACATAGCAAGACCCTGCCTCAAAAAAACCAAAACCAAACAAAAAACAGATCTTAAAATTCACTGTTAAAAGGAAGAAAGGAGCACAGTAGCAAGTACTACCACCTATCTAAAAAACAGAATATATGTATATATTTAGCTGCGCACAAGTAAAATAACTTCAGACCAATACACAAGACTCTTGATGTATTAGTTGCTTCTACCATAAGGAGGGGCATTGGACAGATGAAGCAGAGGTCAAAAGAAGACTTTTGAATTTTCAGCCATGTGACTACAGTATTTTACTTGTACAAAAAAATTAAACCCCAAACACAACTGAATGACAATTATAATTGTAACGATTATTTATAATAATGCAAGAAAATTATTAAGCCCTTGCCAAGATTAATATATATCCCTTAAAAATGCAAGTTTTGAAGAAAGAATGAAAAACTTTACTCAGCACTCCACTAAACCTCAGGTTCCTCTAGCTTCAAAAGTATAGATTCATTCTGCTAGAATTTGATAATAACATGAAACTAAGTACAACCTATTAACTAAGAAAAAATTCACTGAAACTGGCAAATCTCAGTTATCTAACCAAAGTAACTAAGTACCTTTGTATTTTATACCAATAGATAATAGTTGGTGGGCAAGAGATATAGATCAGAGGTAGAGTCCTTCCTTAGCTTGTCCTAGATTCAATCTTCAGCACTGCAAATGATAATAATAACAGTAGCAATAATATACTATAATAATAGCAATATAATACAGTATATATTATTATTATTTCTTGGTCAATAATCATTATAGGCAGAAGCAATCCTAAGTGGTTTGCATTTACTAGCTCATTTAAATTCTGCAACCATTTATTAAGCAAACATTATTATCATTTTACAAATGAGGAAAATACAGGCAGACATAATTTGCTACATAAAACCACATGTACACAAAATCAGTCTTGACATCAGAGTGCAGGCTCCTGTCTTAAGTTACTTTTTCATGGCTGGGACAAAATACCTAACACCCAAAAGTTAAAAGGAGGAAAGCAGCGCAGTTTGTAAAAGGTTCAGTCCAGAGTCAGCTGGCTCCATGGCAGGGTGGATGGTACATTGGAGAAACAGTACACCGCAAGGCAGGCAGAAAAGTAACAGCAGCAAGCCTGCCTTTTTTGGGTCCCTTTACATTCCATCCAGGCTATAACACTACTGGTTGGTGACACCCACGCCTAGGACAGGGATTCTGTAGCCAGTAAATCCATTCAGCCACATCCCAAATTAGGCTAAATCCAATCAGTGCACTAATTTAATACCACACACCCTTAGTTTCATAAAGCCCCACCCATCAGCACAGAAGGCTTTGAGGGACATCTAGAGCAGGTCCATAACAGCTCTCAGGCACTGTCAGATGGCCTACCCTATGTGTTTCATAACTCTAGTTACACTAGAGTTCTAAGTCAGGCAATGTTTGGATTTGTTTTGTTTAAATTTGGCTAAATTTCTTTTACTTATTTATTTTTAGGTACCAGGAATCAAACTCAGGACCTTGCACTTGCCAGGCAGGTGCTTATGCCACTAAGCTATAGCCCTGGCCCTTAAGCTATATCCTTCGCCCTCTAAATTCCTTTGTACTCAGGTTGTTTTCTAAATCTATACAAAAATTTTACCTCTTAAAAACCGTTTCACTATTAGTACGGCAAGGTATTAGAAAGTCAAGTATTTTTGAGCCATCTGTTCCCACTATGCAATGCTCATCACTTCATAAACAGAAGCAGTTTTATCCACGGTGCCCTGTAATTGAGGCACATAATCATTCCAGCTGCCTAACTATGCCAAACATGCCTGCCATGAAAACCATTCTTTTTCTGAATTAATTGTGTCCACTGGACCAATTTAATCCAGCGCTTCTCCACCATTACCTTTGCCAACTGTGGCAGCTGTTACATGGAAGTCTACAGTGCATACACTGCTGCGCACAGCCTAGTCCTAATTGTGGCTACACAAACAGCTCTGAATACAGTATTTGTCCAAAAGAGCACAAGCAATCAGAGGCCGAAACAACATCAGGAAATACAGAGCTCCCCAGAAGTTACAGTCACTGAGATACAAATTCAGAGGTCACGTCATTAGAGGCTTTCAGACATCAATGCAACCAAGTGATGCCACAGGACTGAGACACTAATATTTAATAAACACAGTAAGCAAAACGTATTAAAACTTTACTAATGAAAGGGTTGATATAAGATAACCATGAAATTACTAGTAATTAAACTAAGGTGAAGCTGCCTTTAGCTCAAATATCTCTTAACCTGAAACATCCAGAACTTATCCACAGATTTTATACAAGCAAGAAATGAACACTAGTTTGGTGCAAGTAAAAATAGCTTTTCTACAAATAAGCCACAAAAAAATTGATAAACTGGACTTAATTAAAATTAAAAACTTCTGATTTTCCAAATTCAACATTAAAAATACAAAAGCAAAGCAGATATTAGGATAATATTTGCAATAGATAAATCTGACAAAGAATTTATTTGTAAGATATATTTAAAACTCCTGCATCTCAATAATAAACAACCTACCCAAAATAGGAAAGGACAATTAATTAAGTTGGAAACACAGATGGCACACAGAATCAGAGAAAGATGCTCAACATCACTAATCAAAAGAGAAATGCAAATGCAAACCAAAGCTACAGCGAGATACCACCGCACTGCTATTAACAGAACTAAAACGGAAAACACTGACGAGCGGCAGCTACACCTCTCCTACAGTGCTGATGGGAAACAAAATAGGGTAACTGGCAGTTTATCATAAAGCTGGAAGACACAGAAACTCCTCTCCTAGCTACTTACCGAGGATAAGTGAAGACAAACAGCACAAAAACATGTATAGACTGTGTTTCTCGTCTTGCTCTCAGTACACACTATCAAACACCCTTTCCCTCACTACATTCAACCTCTCCTGCTCTTAACTAAATGCTTCCTACCGGCTTTCAAACATGCTTAATTCTTTCCATTTGGAAATAAGTAAACACACCGTGCTGGCCTCACACTCCATCCAGCTTACCTCATTTCTTTTTATTCTGAAAACTCAAAATAGTTTTTCACACTAACTAGATTCATTTCCTCACCTCCAACTCCTCTTTAAACCAATGTTAATTTCCGTTCTATTGCTCCATTATGATAATTCCTACTTCAGCAACAACCACTGTGACCAAAACTAGTGAATCCTACTCAGTCCTCATATTAAATTATATCAGACCAGCATTCAACTCTAATGACACCCTCTTGCTCTGCTCCCAAGACACCAAACTCCTCTGCCCCGAACTGTTCACGAGTGCTCATGGACAGAGGCGCTGTGCACGAGCTCGAGGCCCACTCTTACACGTGCTTCTTCGCACTCTACTCTCAGTGTAGGTGTTACGGTTCATAGCCTGGTTTCACTTAATTAACTACTCACCTGGAAATGACTGACAAGCTCTGATCACTCCTTTTAAACTCAAGGCTAAGAACTACTTCTTTAAAGAGACTGTAAATTCTTCCTGTCATTTAAATTAGAATAATTCAGAAGATATAAACGAAAACATGGTAAGCACAAAGATTCTACATCTCATTAATAGTTTAGTGTTGTCTTAAAGCAGTAACATAACCTAATGGAAAAAGCACAAGAGTCCTTCCTGTGGTCTCACCTCCACAGATGATGAGTATTACAAGTAACGGATATGAGTGAGTCCAGACTATATGGTTGTCCCCACAGTGGGGTGCCCAACACTGCAAATTACCTTGTATTTACCAGCACTGAGACAGAGGGCAAAAGCCAAAATCGCTCCACCCAGTAAACAAAGACAAGGTAAGAACAGTCAACGGAAAAAGACTATCACTGTCCTATCTTTAGAACAAGATTCTAGACGATGGATGGAGTTTTGGGGATTTATTTTATAATAGTAGGAACAAAGTGGCCCTGAATCAAGGCCAGCAGTTTTGTAAAGCTGTGGGTTTCAAGAAGGAGCCTAAAGTGGTATCATTCTAGGGTCTGTTGGCCATTTCAGAACTTTAGAAATATAATGGTCAATTCATTAGAAAGAAACAAACAATGAAATAAATTTTAAGCCAGGTGCTGTAATCACAGCCCTTGAGAGGGTGAGGCATGAGGATTGCTGTGACTGAGGGTAGTCTGAGCTACAGTAAGGGGGTTGAAGGCCACCCTGTACTGCATAGCAAGAACAGTCTCAGAAAAAAACAAAAACAGGTGGTTCTTCCTGGGAAACAAGGACAAATCAGGTGGAATCACAATCCCTGACCTGAAATTATACTACAAAGCTACTGTAATAAAATCAACCTAATACTGGCTCAAAAACAGAACTGAGAATCAATGGAACAGACTGGAAGATGCAACCACAACCACAAACATATTCAGCCACCTAATCTTTGACAAAGGGGCCAAACAAACTCACTGGAAGAAAGATAGCCTCTTTAAGAAATGGTGCTAGAAAAAATGGCTTGCCTCTTGCCGAAGACTGAAAATAGACCCAAGTCTATCACCATGCACCAAACTCAAGTCAAAATGGAGCACAGATCTCAATATTAAAACAGAAACTCTAAATCTATTGGAAGAGAAAGTAGGTAAAAATCTTGAAGACACAGGAGTAGGCAGAGAGTTCATGAATAAAAATCAAACTGCAAGGGAAATACTTCAATCAACTGGGACCTCACTTTACTGAAAACTTTTTGTACATCTAAAGAAATCACCAGCAGAGTAAAAAGAAAACCCACAGACTGGGAAAAAAATCCTAACTGGCTGTCCCTTGAACAAAGGCCTTCTATCTAAAACAAACAAAAAATTAAAAAACATGAACTTGTCCAAACTCAAAGACCCAATCCATAAATGGGCATCTGAGATGAATACACACTTCTCAGATAAAGAAATACAAAGCGCAAATAAATATAGGAGAAAATGTTCTACATCTTTAGTCATTCGAGAAATGCAAATAAAAACAGCACTGAGATTTCATCTCACCACAGTAAGATTAGCCAGCATCAAGAAATCAACCAATAACAAATGCTGGTGAGGCTGTGCAGAAATAGGAACTCTGCCGCACTGCTGGTGGGAATGCAGACCGGTGAAACTGCTGTGAAGATCGGTTTGGAGATTCCTCAGCAAACTAGATGTAGAGGTCCCATTCATCCCAGCTATTCCCCTTCAGGGTATTTTCCAGATCTGAAAACATCATATCACCATGATATATGTGCACCCATGTTTATAGCAGCACAATTTGTAATAGCTAAATCATGGAAGTAACCCAAATGTCCATCCACAGAGGACTGGATAAAAAAACTGTGGCATTTTTATATAATGGAATATTACTCAGCTATGAAGAAAAATGAATTTGAGGCTTTTATAGGCAAATGGTCACAATTAGACACCACACTCACAAGTGAAATAAATCAAAGGAACATATGCAAGCAACGTATTGTATCACTAGTGTAGGAAACTGAAAGTGGGAATATAAGTTAGGAGGTATGAAGGGAATCTGCTCAAAAGTAAAGAGCAAACGGGATGAGGGGAAGGAGAAAAGGAAGAAAGGGACAAATATGTATGTATATACATATATGCAGCACGGCTAACATGATTCTACTATTGACTTATGTCACTTTATGGTAAAGAACAGTTACCGATTGGTTGTTTGATCAAGACTGTATATCTGTATGTGTTTTCCTGAGCATACACTTTCAAGTTATCAATATGTAATACAGCAACCATTGTTAATTCCCATCACTTTGTCTGTATTTCAATTTTGACTGTACTGTTCTTGTGCTACTTTGTGTCTCTTTGCTAATGTTTTCCTTTTCTTAAAAAAGCAAAAACAAAAACAAAAAAAAACCAGCAGTTCCACCACGGCTTGCAGAGCCACTGGGTGTGCAAGGCCACCACCAGGTGTGGTCCCACTGCAGGAGGTGGGCAAAGCAGCCACAAACCATGTGGTGATGCCATGGGGGGTGGGGAGCTGCCACAGGACCTGCGGGGTTATGAAGTTCCACTGCGCCGGGCACACGGGAACACCCCAGGCCTTGTGGTCCCACCTCCACCCCCGGATCCCTCTCCCTCGGCCGCTGCCCTGATGCCAGCCCTCCAATAACCTAGGCAGGCAACCTAAAAGAGGAGCAAGAGCTACAAGTCAGCAAGAGCACCAGGCCAATGACATGCTGGAAGGCAGAGGCTTTGCTACTAATATGAGCACTGAGAAGGACTCCATACCACTTGCAAATACGAACTTTGTATCAATCCATAGAGACAAGATATATGAAAAACAGCAGTCCTAGAGATCGAGAGATGACAACATACTCTAAGACCTGAGAAACTCCTCCAATTGTCTCCCAAAACTAGTAACTAAACTTAGTACACACCCTCAACTACCTCAGTGAGCATGAGTGGGGGAGACTTCACACCACTTCTGCCCAGCATCAAAGGATTCAAACTGAGAATTCAAACCCTCATAAGGAGCAAACAAGACTCCTTCCTGAAAAATAGCTTGGGCAACTACCATGGCACAGTTAGAGGAAGAAGAGGAGAAAGACAGAGTCCCCACTCCATACACGCCCTCAGCCCACTCCCTCATTCTTGTGCTCACAGCTGCAGCTTCAGAAGCCCGTGCTCACAGAAGCCTCCTGACTCGTCAAGAGGAGAGCGAAGTTCCAAGAACCGGGCCAAAACTGGAGTGGAAAAAGCCCAGCCTGGAAGGTGACCAGGAAAACAGTAGAGAAGGATCCTCCCACAGGATCGCCACCCAGACACTGGACTGTAACAACATGAGAATGACAAGAGGGAGAGAGGTGGGTCCCCTGGTGCCAGGAAGGTTTAGAAAAGAGAATCAAGTTGGGGGGCTCCCTGCAGGCTACATGGGGACCCTGGGTCTTGGATCAGGCCCCCAGGAGTGCCTTGTTGGGTTGGCACCCAGTGGTTTGCGGGGACAACCCTGTAGACTGGTCCAGGTCCCCAGGATTGCCTCGCTGGGACAGAGCCCGGCGGTGCTTGAGGGCGACCCCGAGAAATCAACCAGGCCCTCGGGAGTGCCTTGCTGGGGCTGAGCCCAGTGGTCCTCGACTGGGCCCCTGGGAGCACCTCGTTGGGGCAGAACCCAGTGGTCTGCAGGGGCGACCCTGCAGAGTGGATCAGGTGCCCAGGAGCACCTCGCTGGGACGAAGCCCAGCAGTGCTCAGGGGCAACCCCAAGAACTCGATCAGGCCCCTGAGAGTGCCTCGCTAGTGAGGAGCCTGGCAGTGCTTAGGGACGACCCTGAGAACTCAATCAGGGACCCAGGAGTGCCTCACTGGGGAGGAGTCCAGCCCGTGAACCAAATCGGGTCTTCAGGAGTACCTCACAGAGGCGGAGCCCAGCAGTCCATGGGGTCAACCTTGTGAACTTCACCAGACCCCTGGGAGCGCCTCATTGAGGTGGGGCCCGGCAGCCCACAGAGGCAAATCCACAGACTGGACTAGACCTTTGAGGGCCTCAAGAGCTTATCAATCAGGTATGACCACAGTGTACTTGGTTCCCTGCATATGTATCGTCTTTGAGGATGGGTGCTTTTCCACCTAGTGCCATAGTAATTTGAGTGCACCCATGTTTGTTACAGCAAAATTTGAAGCAGCCATGTGCCTGCCCAATGTGAGAGCCCAAGGGAGTAAATAAACCCAAAAGTACAATTATTGTCAGAGGGAAGATGATGTACTGGGTGGGAGAACAATGGAGATGAGGGTCGAGAAAACTGTTTGATTAATCGAACCTGCCATCATTTGTATAACTGAGTAACAATACTGAAGACATCGTTTTGTAATACAGCATCCATTTTTAATTCCCCAATATCTGCTCTATAATTCTGTTTCATTTATCACTTATGCATTATACTGATTTATAACTAAGAAATATGAAGATAACCTTATGTAATACAATAGCCATTGTTAATCCCCTACTATCTTCTGTATAATTGTATATTTCCTTCACTGTTTTTGAGATAACTGAGTAACAAATATGAAGATGGCATTATGTAAAACAGCATTCACTGTCAATCCTCTACTATCTTCCCCATAATTTGTGTATTTCTTTATTGTTTTTGTTATTTGAGTTTATATTCTCTTATTTTTAAAGTAAAAAAATTTTTTAAAATAGTAGGAACGAGAAAAAGCATAACTAAAGCAGAAGAAAAGATCCAATGGTAGAAATGGAATATAAAATCAGAAATTAAGCTGAAATTCATTTACCTAGATTGAACACTGTTGTAGTCAGAGTTTTTGAGGGAACAGATTGTACACAGGACACACAATTTATAGAGTATTTCATAATATTCACCCAAAGAATCAAATGCAAGACTAGAGACCTAAAGAATCTGACTCAGGCCCTCAATCCCATGGCAATGTCCTGCATGAGTTCAGCTGAAGACCTAGAGCCCACAGCAATGTCCTCCATGAGTCCAGCTGGAGGCCTACAGCCCACAACAATGTCTGTATCAAGGATCTGCACAGGGAAGTCCCAAAGGTGGAAGCTAGAAAGTCTACACCAGCGGGATCAAAGATCTGAGCCAGCAGCTGAGGAACCTGCACTGGAGCCAGGAAGTGACACTCAGGGCAAGCACCAGTGCTCCCCCAAAGAAAACCACAGCCATATTCAGTAATGGTGAGGACCTGATCTCTTGACAATGAGAAAAACTGAGTTCATATCAGGAAAACCAGTGGGACAAGCTTCTCCAGGAGAATCAACAGTGTACCATCTTCCCCTCCAGTTCTCTTTTTTTTATGCTATTAGCAATAGTCCTCAGGTAGGCCTTCCACACCCAGGACCACACTTAGTTCAAATGGGTTACAAGTTGACTATTAGTTAACCCACCAAAAGCACTCTCAGTGAGGCAAAGCAGAGTGAAGACTCTGTGCTCTAGGTTCACAACTCTCCAAATACAAAGTTAAGAACAGTAAATTATTCCAAATTCAGAACAATAACCTACCTGCACATTTTAAAAAGCTACAAGAAGAGCCTTTAGAAGTTTTCACTATAAAGAAATTATAACTGCAAAGGTAAGTATGGTTAACCTGATTTAAATATGGCTCCAAGTTCCCTCCCAGTAGAATTACAGAGGATACAAGGGGGACCTTCAAGGGTGAACAACAAAACATGCGTAGAGAAAAACTGCCAGAGAAGCTCACGAGACAAAGTGTCCATGGTTTTTATTAGAGGTTAGTCACCGTCACCCTCTGCCTAGCACATACCAAAATTTCAGACTCCCACAGGAAAACTGGTATTCATACAGCGTATTTTGGACAAATAGTTCAGGCACCTAGTTTACCACTTAGGGAAAGTTTTACATCAGTCCAGAAAGCTTTACCACTTGTTTCCTGATTCCAGTGAAGGGTCATCCTTACATGCATATTCCTAAAGACAGCAGTCTTCCACCTGCTGTTAATTGTTATTGCGCATGCAGCAATCACAACAGCCCAGCCATTGTTAAAACAGGCAAATACAACCATTGGCCTGGCCTTACCTAAAATAGCCTATCACCTGTTCCTGAGAGTAAATCCAAAGGATGTAAACAAACTCTACTAAATAATATTCTTTTTTGAAATATGCGTTACTACAAATAATCTCAGAGTGATATTAACGTTTAAAAATTAACTCAATCTCAGACCTTTATACTGGTCTAGGATTGAAGTCTTAGGATTCACCAGGGTGAATCGTCATAGAATTTTATAACAAAGAAACCCATGTTGTATCTTTTGAAATATAATCATTTATGGCCAGTTGCTACTGGGGAAAAATTAATGTGCAATGTTATAATGAATCCCTAATCAGTGAAGAATCAGAAGATGAAATTTTAAATATAGTAAGACTTGGCATCCAAAGTAATAGGGCTATGGGTGTAGCTCAGGCAGAGCACTTGCTTAGCATGTGCAAGGCTTGCATTCAAACCCTAGCACTTCAAAAAATTAAAATTAAAACTTTAACTTCAAATTTTAAAGTAAGAGTAGTAATTTTGAAAATGTATAGTCTGGCACAAAAAAAGAGGCCCTTATCAAATTAGTACTCTACTGCTGCTCTAATTTGAATCATAAAAACTGCTGTTTAAAAACTTTTTAAAATTTAGTTTAAAAGGAAAAATGTTACCTTTAGCCCACTGGCATACTGGTTTAGAAACAAACAGTATTTATCAAGTCCCTAACAGATAATAAATATTTCATATTTGCACATGCCATATTTGCAAAATTGTCATTCAACAAAATGTGTATGCATAAGAACAGTAAAAAAAAATTTGAGTCATCTAATACACACATACCCATATTTGGTAAAACAGGGCCACGACTGACCTCCTTTCTCAGCTCACACTATAAATGAGCTTTCTTTTTAAAGTCATGTGTCATTTTTTTGCCTTTTTGTGCTTTTTGTTGGTAATTTCACTATCTGACCTCCTAGTGTAGTGCTAAAGTGTTGTCTAGCATTTTTATGCTCAATGAATCTGTGATATACCTTACAGAGAAAATATCTATGCTATATTATCTTCATTTAGGCTCATGTTACAGTGCTGTTGGTAGTAAACACAAAGTCAATGAATTAGTAACATATAATATGAGATGTTATAGCTGGGCATAGTGACACATTCCTGTAATCCCAGCACCCAGGAGGCTGAGGCAAGAGGATTGCTATGAGTTTGAGGCCAGCCTGGGCTACATAATGAGTTCAAAATCAGACTGTACTATGTAGTGAGACTCTATCTCAAAAAGCAAACAAACAAAAAGAGGTGTATATAAACAGAAACACATTATATAAGTCTATGTATTGATCAGTTGACAAAATTGCTATGATCAAAGGTTCATAAAAACACAATTTTGTGTTTTTCCTAGGTGCAATGGTTTACTACTCATTAATTCAATGTTTACTTTTTCCTTTTTCCTTTCTTTCTCCATTCCCCCATTACATTTTCTCAAGACAGTTACACAGCTAGGTTCTCTTAGTTCATTGAAAAGAAAGGTTTGTGCCAATACTGTTTGGACAATCTGTCCTGTGTATATCATCTACTCAGTAATTACTATGAAGTAACAATATGCAATGTATTAATTACTGTTTCTGTCCTATTATCTTGTTTTGAAAGTCTGTTTTATTTTTATTTTTTCTTTTTCTCTTTAAAATAAAAAAGATTTACTTATTTTAAAAATGCAATGTTTATAGCAACTTTACTGAGCCAACTATAAATAACAAGCAACTATGTCTTTAACTTTTAATTTAGAAACAATTCATGAAGACATTCTCACTGTAAACATGTAGTATACATAGAATATGAATTTAGTTTCTACCAGTACTCCCTTCAGCCAATTTTTCTTTTTTTTTTTTTTTTTTTTGCGGTACTGGGGATCAAACTCAGGACCCTGCACTTGCTAGGCAGGCACTTATTCCACTGAGCTATATCTCCAGCCCCAGCCAATTTTTCTGGAAGCTGAACATATGCATACTAGTGCCCAAATCCTAAATTCACAGCTCCATGAATTTTTACAAAGTAAATATACTTGCCTAAATAGTAACCAAGATTAGACAGAATATAACTAAAACCCAGAAACCTTCATATGCCCTTTTATTGTCATTATATCCTGCAAAAGAAACTACTATGACATGGAAAACCACTGCTTTCCTAGTTTAAAAGCTTATATAAGTGGAATCATATACTATGTTTGGTTGTTTTCACCATTACATTTATGTAATTATTCATGTTGCTTATGTACAGTTTAGTTTTTATTAACATATTCCATTTAATATACTGCAGTTTCTCCTTTCTATTGTTGATAGGAATTGGGCTATTACAAATAGCACCTGTGAATATTCTTGAACTTATTTGCCTAATATTTAAAAACTATTTCCATTTCAATTACATAATGGAATGTAAAAAATATTTTAACAATATTTCCAAAAATATTTCCATTTAAATTACATTAAATGCAAATATAAAAGAAGATATTGTTGTCATACAACTATCCCTGAATCAACTGTAAATACAGAGATGCTGTACACCTGCATGCAAGTTGCCCGGACGGTGTGAGAATGAGGACACAGCGGGAAAGCTGCGGCAATGAGCTTCATAAAACAATAGTTCACTCTGGACAAAAAAAACTTTTATTCACCTAAAAACTATAGCCATAACATAAGAAAGATAAAGTACTATGCTTTAAGATGAAATGGGTGAGTCAAAAGATCTGAGTAGCTGAAATTACAGAGAAACTGCACAAAATTCTATCTGTGCTATACTTACTAACAGAAGTTCTCAATAACAATGATTTTCAAAGTCATTATCATTACCCAAGTATGTATATATTCATATACACTTTACATTCTCAAAGTTAATTACATTATAAAATATAGTTTTTGGTATGATTAAATTATAATGAATTATAATAAAGTTTTTTGGAAATTCTAACACCAGTGAGTTTATTTTCTCTAAGACATTCTACCTGTATTTTTGAGTAACCACAAGGCAATCAACATTCTATGATTTCCTTTTATAGGATAAAATTCAAAGCAATTAAAGGAGGGGGAAGATTCCAAATGTACATGAGTATACATTATAGCATAAGTGTGCCTGACCACATATGAATTCATAAAAATAATGAAGCAATACTGAACAATTAAATATCAGAAAAAAGAGACACTATAGTTTCCCAATTGTAATTAGCTTATTTTTTAACAATATGGTCTTCTTCAATGAAAATCCATTTAAAACACAAACATCAGAATAGCTCTGGTGGGCGGCGGCTGCGGCGGCGGCTGGGAGGTTCATAATAACGGTGCTAAGCAAGAGAATGTAAGAGGGGGAAAAAACTAAATAATTTTACTGAGACTTCCGGGAAGATGGCAACCAGGTGAGCGGCAGAGGGAAACTCTCCCAAAGACCGATCTTTCGCACGCAGGTGCCGGGTCCGCGGCTGCAAAATTCCAACTGAACGTGTTGCTCTGTCCTGCCTGAGCATTAATGGGTCGGCTGGATATGCCGTGGCGAGAACTGGGCGGGCCCTGAGAGCTGGGCGCCCGAAGTGATCGGCGCTGCGTGTGGGCAGCTGCTCGGCCAAGTCCACTTACCACCAAGTGCGATCGCAGCGGGACGGACCCTCCCATCTCTCGAACACGAACGGCTTGCAGGCAGCTGCAACAGGGAAATTTTGGAGGCAGAGGAGCAAACTCCGAGAACGTGCCGCTCGGGCAGACTGCGCTAATCCACGCAGCAGACCTGGATCCTGCTAAGAGGCCCGCCCCCGCAGCCGGCGCCATCCTCAGCCGGAGAGCGGGCACTACGGCGGCTGTGGTCAGCAGCTCCTGCGAGAATGCCAAGGCGGAGAAGCGCCGGGGTGCGCTGGGATCTCTTGGCGGCACGGATCTCGGAACGAGTGACCCGAGTGAGCACTGCAACAGGATTTCTGAGTCAGGAAGAAGCTCGACCCAAGGAGATACATCTGAGCTGCATTCCTGCCTGCACAATCCCAGGGTGAGTTGACTGGGCGCCCTGAGCGGAATTTTTGAGTCGGGGAGAAACTCCGCCCAGCGAGGGACATCTGAGCAGCACTTCTGACTGCACTGTCCCTGGGACGGAAGAACTGGCTGGGCGCGTCGATGGGATTTTTGAGTGGGGGAGGAGCTCCACGCAGGTAGGAACACCTGAGCGGCCCCCTGACTGCAAGATCCCTGGGGCGGCTAGCTGTTTATGCACCCCAGCTAGGTCTCAGGGTAGGGAATAGCGTGCTCCACAAAGCAGCATCTGACCAGCATTTTAAGCGGATCTGTCAGCAGAAAGCTTAAGGGACATTATCCCAAAGAGAAGGAGTCATTGGAGCAGCCTCTGCAGCAGACCTTTCCCTGCTGAACTGCCTGGGGAATTTAGAGCTCAACATTTTGAATCTGATACGCAAGAATGGGAAAACAGAGGAACAAAATGCAGTCTCGGAGCTCAACCCCACGCAGAACAAGTTCTGAATGAGAGGATACAGGGGAACCAAGAAGCCACATACCTGTAAGTTATGAAACAATTGCATCCGAAATGAAACAACTCCAACAGGCCATAAAAGAGCTTAAAGCAGAAATAAGTCACATACCTGCAATGATCTCTCAGACAAAAAACGAACTGAAAACAATAATGGAAGAAATGTTCCATACACATAGAAAAGAAATAGATAAAAGATTAGAAGAAAATAGGAAACAAATGGAAACGTTACAAGAGCAATTTAGGAATGAATTACCAAGAATTAAATAGGTGCAAAGAGAATGCCAGGATTTGAAAACTTACACTGAAAGCTTGCAAAACCGCTTAAATGAAACCGAAGATAGAATTTCAGACCTTGAAGACAGCATGTCAGCTTATAAGTGAGAAAGGAACGATCTCATAAAATCATCAAAGACACAAGAAAAATAAATCCAACAGCTCCAAGATAAGGCAAAACGTAATGATATTCGAGTAATAGCAGTGAGTAAAATAGCAAGAGACCACACAAATGATATAAAAAGAATATTTCCTGAAATCATAGCAGAAAATTTCCAAAACAAGGTAAAAGATACTAAAGTTCAGTTAATCGTGGCATATAGAACCTCAACGATCCATAACCCAAAGAAAAACACACACAGACATATAATAGTCAAGATCCCAGATATCCAGCAAAAGAACACAATATTAAAAGCTGCTAGAGAAATGAAACAGATCACCTATAAAGGAAAGCCCATCAGAATCAGAAGACTTCTCAACGCAAACCATGAAATCAAGAAGATCTTGGAGCGAGGTATTACAGATTCTGAGACAAAACAACTTCCAACCGAGACTGATGTATCCTGCAAAACTATCCCTCAAATTCAATGGAGAAGTAAAATATTTCCATGACAAAGAACAACGGAAAAACTTCATGAGTGCCAAAACAGCATTGCAAACAGCACTAAAAGATATTCTAGACAGAGAAAAAAGAGACCCCAAGAACAACAATAGAAATAACTCCCTAAACAGAACAAGTAAACAGTCAGTAAAAGAAGGAAAACAACAAGTAAATAACATGACTAGAATAAGCCAACATATAACCATGATAACCAATAATATAAATGGCCTCAATTCAAAAGTCAAAAGGAAAAGATTGGAAGAGTGGATTAAGGAACACAATCCAACCATATGCTGTATACAGGTAACACATTTCAGTGAAAAGGAAATCCACAGGCTGAAAGTTAAAGGATGGAAAACAATTCTCCATGCAACAGGTCCCCAGAAAAAAGCAGGGGTACCTATTATGTTTGCAAACAATGTAAACTTCAAACCAAAAACAATCAAAAGAGATAAAGAAGGCCATTACATACTAGTTAGGGGAAAGCTGCAAGAGGAAGAGGTAACAATCCTAAACATTTATGCACCAAACAATGGAGCACCTAACTTTACAAGTCAAATCTTAACAGACGTAAATAATCAAATAACTACTAACACTATTGTAATAGGGGACCTAAACACCCCTCTGACGCAAAGAGACAGGTCAACTGGACAGAAACTCAGCAAAGAAATCACAGACCTGAACCAAAAGTGTGAACAAATGGATTTAGTAGATGTATATAGAGTATTCCACCCCACAACATCAGAATACACATTTTTCTCAGTTGCACATGGGTCTTTCTCCAAAATAGACCACATTCTACCCATAGAGCTTATCTGCCTAAATGCAAAAGAATTAAAGTTATCCCATGCATATAATCGGATCACAGTGCAATAAAATTGGAAATTAATGATAAAGGGAACTCCAAAAACCACATAAACGCTTGGAAATAAGACAACAAACTCCTGAATAACCAATGGGTCACACAAGAAGTTAAAGAAGAAATTAAAAAACACCTACAAATAAATGAAAATGCAAGTACAACCTACAGGAATCTGTGGCATGCAATGAAAGCACTCCTCAGAGGGAAATTTATAGCAATGAACTCATATACAAAGAAAATAGAAAGAGAAATAAATAACCTAATGATACACCTCAGACTCTTAGAAAAAGAGCAACAAGCCAAACCAAGAGCCCAAAGAAGGGAGGAGATTATAAAACTCAGGGCAGAAATTCATGCAATTGAGATGAAGAAACCTCTACAAAAAATTAGTGAATCAAAGAGTTGCTTCTTCGAAAGAATAAATAAAATTGATAAACCCCTAGCCAACCTTATCAAAAAAAGAAGGGAAAGATCTCAAATTCATGCAATAAGGAATGAAAAGGATGAAGTCACTACAGATCCAAAAGAAACACAAAAGATCATTAATACCTACTTTGAACATCTTTACTCCCATAGGATAGAAAATACAGAAGAAATGGACAGATTCCTAGAAAAGTACAAATTGCCAAAATTCAATCAGGAAGACGTAAAAATCCTGAACAACCCAATATCAATTCATGAGATTGAAAACGTTATTAAAAACTTCAAAACAAAGAAAAGCCCAGGCCCTGATGGAGTCACAGCAAACTTCTATAAAACATTTAGAGAAGATCTAATGCCAACTCTCCTCAAACTCTTCAATGAAATCGAAAAGGAAGCAACTCTCCCCAACACATTTCTGGAGGCAAGTATTACACTGATACTAAAACCAGAGAGAGACCCAACCAAGAAAGAGAGCTACAGGCCAATCTCGCTAATGAACATAGATGCAAAGATACTCAACAAAATACTGGCAAATAGATTACAGCGAATCCTAAGGAAAATTATACACCACGACCAGGTAGGATTCATTCCAGGAATGCAGGGATGGTTCAATATTCGCAAATCAATTAATGTAATACAATATATCAATACAGTCAAAGACAAAAACCACATGATTATCTCAATAGATGCAGAGAAGGCTTTCGATATAGTCCAACATGGATTCATGTTAAAAACCTTAGAAAAAATAGGAATAGATGGGCTATACCTCAATCTGATCAAAGCCATCTACAACAAACCAACAGCCAACATCATACTAAATGGACATATACTGAAAACTTTCATTTTAAAGTCAGGAATAAGACAAGGATGTCCATTGTCACCACTCCTATTCAACATAGTTCTGGAAGCACTAGCCAGAGCAATCAGACAAGAGAGAGAAATAAAAGGAATATAGATAGGAAAGGAAGAAGTTAAACTATCACTATTTGCAGATGACATGATACTATACATGGAGGACCCCAAAAATTCCACAAGAAAACTCCTGGAATTAATTGACAAATTCAGCAGCGTAGCCAGATACAAAGTCAACACCCAAAAATCAATAGCATTCCTATACACAAACAACAAAGAGACTGAGAGAGAAATTGAGGAAACCATACCCTTTACAATAGCAACCAAGAAATTGAAATACTTAGGAATCAATCTAACAAAGAATGTGAAAGATTTATTCAGTGAAAACTACAGTACTCTGAAAAAGGAGATCGAAGAGGATTTCAATAAATGGAAAAACATTCCCTGCTCATGGTTAGGAAGAACTAACATTGTGAAAATGGCCATACTACCAAAACTGTTGTACAGATTCAATGCAATTCCCATTAAACTACCGTTAGCATACCTCACAGATCGAGAGAAAATATGCCTCAAATTCATCTGGAACCAGAAGAGACCCAGAATAGCAAAAGCAATCCTGGGCAACAAGGAGAAGTCATGTGGAATCACAATCCCTGACCTGCAATTGTACTACGAAGCTACTGTAATAAAATCAACCTGGTACTGGCTAAAAAACAAACCTGAGGATCAATGGAACAGACTGGAAGATGCAACCATAATGAAAAACCCACTCAGCTACCTAATATTTGACAAAGGGGTCAACCAAACCCACTGGAAAAAGGAAGGCCTGTTTAGTAAATGGTGCTGGAAAAACTGGCTTTCGTCTTGCTGAAAACTGAGAATAGACTCAAGTCTATCACCATGCACCAAACTCAGGTCAAAATGGATCACAGACCTCAACATTAAAACAGAAACTCTAAGTGTACTGGAAGAGAAAGTAGGTAAAAATCTTGAATACATAGCAGTAGGCATAGAGTTCATGCACAAAAATGAAACTGCAAGGGAAACACTTCAAAGAATCAATAATTGGGACCTCATCCTACTGAAAAGTTTTTGTACATCTAAAGAAATCACCAGCAAAGTAAAAAGAAAACCCACAAATTGGGAAAAAATCCTAGCTGGCTATCCCTCAGACAAAA
>PVLD010017533.1:18612-41700 GCA_004027595.1 Dinomys branickii
GAACATACAAAGAATTAAAAAACATGTACCTGTCCAAATTCAAAGACCCAATCCAGAAATGGGCATCTGAGATGAATACACACTTCTCAGATAAAGAAATACAAATGGCAAATAAATATATGAGAAAATGTTCCACATCCTTAGTCATTCGAGAAATGCAAATAAAAACAACATCGAGATTTCATCTCACCCCAATAAGATTGGCCAGTATGAAAAAGTCATCCAATAACAAATGCTGGCGAGGCTGTGGAGAAATAGGGACTCTATTACACTGCTGGTGGGAATGCAGACTGGTGCAACCACTGTGGAGAGCAGTTTGGAGCTTTCTCAGCAAACTAGCTCCAGAGGTTCCATTCAAACCAGCTATTCCTCTTCTGGGTATTTTCCCAGAAGATCTGAAAACATCATATCACTCTGATATATGTGCACCCATGTTTATAGCAGCGCAATTTGTAATAGCTAAAATGTGGAAGCAACCCAAGTGTCCATCCACAGAAGACTGGATTAAAAAATTGTGGCACTTTTATATTATTCAGCTATAAAGAAAGACAGTTTTGGGGACTTTGTAGGCAAATGGTCAAAACTGGAGTCCATACTCATAAGTGAAATAAATCAGCGGTACATGTGCAGGCAACGTATTGTATCACTGGTGTAAGAACCTGAGGGTGGGAACATAAACTACGAGACATGAAGGAAATCTGTTCAAAAACAAAGAACAGATGGGACGAGGGAAAGGAGAAAAGAGGCAAAAATGTATGTATGTATATATGTATATACATATGTGCAGGAGGGCTATCATGGTTCTACTATTGTATTATATCATTTAATGCTAAGGAATAATTGATGACGGGTTATTCGATCAATCTTGTAAGTCTGTATGTGTTATCCTGAGCACACACTTCTAAGATATCAATATGCAAAGCAGCAACTATTGTTGGTTTTTATTTTATTTTTTTTATCTTTTGTTTTCTGTTTTTGTGTCTTTCTGTTGTTGAGTAATTGTTTGACCAATTTCGCATGTCTGTATCTGTGTTCATGTATATACACTTCGAAGATATCAATAGGTAAAGCAACAACCATTGTTGAGTCCATGTCACCTTGTCTGTAAATCCGTTTTGATTGTACTATTTCTTATGCTAATTTGTGTCTGCTTTTTAATATGTTTTTGTGCTTTTATTTTTTAATATAAAAAAAGGAATAGCTCTGGTGATTCCTTATCTAAATCTTACTATCTTGTCTAAGTCAGATATTTCATGTAGTTGATAAAAAAAGGCCATAAATCACTATAAGCTATATTAAGGCTATGTTTAAAGGAAGGAAAGACATTATTATCTAGTAGGTGTCATCAAGGGCCCTTGGGTACATCTAAGAGCTGTCACTATAAATTAGAGAAGTTCTTTAAATCTGACCTGTGCACCAATAAGTAGATCACACACTCAGATTATTAAGACATTAAAATGACTTAATTGTGAATGTTTATTTTTTTTAACACAGACTAAGCTCAAAATTAAATAAGATGTGCTGTACCTTGGATCCTGAATGTACCCTAAAGGCCCATCTCTTAAAGGACTGGTCCCTAGGGAGGTGCTGTTGGATGGTGGTAACCTAAAGAAGGAAGTCTCTAGGTCCCTGGGGCATGCTCTTAGGGAGAACCCTGGGCCCAACTCCTCATTGTCTCTTATTTCAACACACTGCTCTCACCAGGATAGACAGCCCCATCCCAGGAGGAATACAACACAGCCAACCAATGATGGAATGCAAGCTTAAAATTATAAGCCAAAAACTTTTCTCTTTATAAACTGATTATGGCAAGCATTTGTTCTAGTTACAGAATGCTGACTAACATAAAAATGGTTAACTGTAACCCTAGGTTCTTTCTTATTGTTTATATGTTTGGGGTAATTTACCATTTAAAATGTTTGAATAATAAACCTATGTGATTACATCACAATACTTTTTGTCACTCACATTGTTTTATCAGTACAAATACATAGTGATCATCTCAGATATAAAAATAGTTATTGAACTTAATGAAGTCCCAAATAGTAAAGAACTGCAAATGTGCTACTTAAAATAACTCTTACCAAATATTCAAGGGCAAAGTTTTTGAAAAGAAGTCCTTCGTGTTAAACAGCACCTGAACATAGTAGGAAATCATGCACACTTACAAGGATGAACGAAACCTAAGCACGTGCAATCAGAGGGCACGTACATCTTCACTCCTTACCCACCCGAAGATATCACAACTACATCCGTTTATACTTGCAAAAAGAAATAAATCAAAAACTGATAAGAGTACTGTTTAAACAAAAGAATTATATTTTCAGTTCAGAATGAATCTATATAATTACAATTACATCCAAACATTTATCATTATTCTTCAACATAATTATCTCAATGGGTTTTACTTCCTATTACTGAGTATATATTTTTGAAGTTCCTGACCAATGCAAACAATCTAAACAAGAAAATTTTTTCGATCACAATCATACCTGTCAACAACTACTTAGAAAAATATGTCTTTTACTTTCTGTGCAATCAATGTATTAGTAATAGTTGACTCAGAACGTATTAGTCTATAGCAGTATTTCAGATATTTTCTATCATGAATACACAAATGACTGCACATAAATCTTGAGATTTGGACAGCATGCAAAGCTATTAATGATATCAAAGGACTAACCATATAAATCATTTAAATGGTATTAATATACCTTTATGCCATATATATATTTATTTTTATGTATGATCTCTTTATATATATGGCATCATACAATATCCTTTGGGCATGTCTATATGCTATGCTGGACAAAGTAGTGCATGCCTGTAATCCCAGCACTTGGGAGGCTGAGGCAGGATTGCCATGAGTTTGAGGCCAGCCTGGGCTACATAAGCAATTTTAATGCCAGACTGTATTACATAGCGAGGCCTTGTTTTTTAAAAAAAAAGTATACCGAAAATTATTATCCACAGTAAATAATACATCCTAAATCTTTCCATTTTTCACCAAAAACTTGGTTATCAATGTTCACTATGCTGAAGTATTAAAAACTTAAATCAACAGTCCTCTGACATCATGACAACAATACTGTATACAAGGGGTTTTTTTTGGGAAATAAGTAAGATGAACACTGTACAACTTTAAAAGGTATAACCTGCTAGACAAAGGTTAACCATTATCCTGTATTTTCTTAAATACAGAAAAACTTGATTAATATTTGTTCTAAAAAACAAAGACAGCAGTTATGATGGAAAAATGGACACTATAGCATATCAATTAAGGAACAATAAATAGCCTCCTTTGTAGCTCTATTTGAACTATTAGTTATATACTACAATGTAACAAAAAGAAGAGCTGAAATGATTTCAGTTCACACAGTGAAACTTTCAATTATAATACCTTACACTTGAGAATGGATTCATAATACTTTGAGATTATGAGTAGAACCTGGTTCCTGAAAGTCTATCAGAATTCTCAAAGACAATATTAGGATCTAACTATCTAAAGCAGATTCGTCATACAGATGTTATTTAAAAGTTCATTAAGTATTATAAACATTAGATACTGTCAGTAGGAACATAAAGTTCCATTAAAAATGAAATTGAATTTTCTAGAAATTATATATATATAATTATAATACTTATATATGAAATCAAGTAATACATATGTATGTATCATTGAAGGAACTGTTAAGCTAAAGCTAGCCCATAGTAATATATATGAAATCAAGCACAGTAAGAGAGAAATACAATCTCTACCATCTTTTATCTTACCATAATCTTATCTAATTAACTATATTTGAAATTTATCTTATGAAATGAGAGTTAAAGAGAAATATCAGCTGTCCTAATCAACATCTCTTAATGTACCCTACACTGTCTATATTAAATTTTGGTGTCACAAGGAGGAGATTAAATGCCAGGTCATTTAAAACAATACTCACCACTCTAATCACATTGACAAAAATTTATGATAACATAATATCTAGAAATTTTGAGAGTAAGGACCACAGACTCAGTGGAGACTTTCACCAGAAAAATCTAGCCATGACCTTTAAGATACAAAATATACATGTCCTTAATGCAAAATGTGCTTCTAGGAACCTAGAAAAAATACTTCCATGTTCAAAATGCTAATGTGCTCATGGATGTTCACTACACCATGGCCAAACCCTGTTTCTTGTAAAAGGAATAGTTAAATGAATTATCATTTTTAATGTACTATACTAACCCTTAAAATATCCATGATATCATACAAAAAAACAAATTCTAGAGTAACACATAAATATGGCAACATGTTTTACATAATACATGTATACAAGCACACATACATTTGTGCAGCAGGAATAAAACATTTTGATTTGTTTTAACCAACTGACAAAGTTTCTACCTGTGTTCAGAAAAATGTCTTAAAGAGACAGTAAAAGATAGTTAAATTTAAATCTCCAAAATTAGAAAATAGTGGCAAACTGAAAAGCAAAAGAAAATAGATGAAATAGACATGCAAAAAAAGAATGTAACAAGACACAAAACTGGGAGCATGTAAAGAAAAATCAGACTTATCAAGCATTTCATTTTCAATAATTCACCTTTCGTTACATCCTTCCACTCATACTTCATCTACCTAAGTATTTATTACAGTCTACTACATGTACACACAAATGCCTTTTGAGTGTTGCGGGATAAATTGCAAAAAGGGGTTTCATTTCACATCTGGTTAGGCAGGAAGAAGAAAACAGAAAATATTCAAGGGAGGTAAGTATTTAGCAGAGCAGAAACTGAACAAGAGGTACCCAAAAGATTTTTTCAGGGACTTCCACAGTATATTTGATGAAAAGCATGATACAATTTATTTAAATATCAAAGATAAAGCAATCTCTGTTACCAATTGCATTATGTATGTTTTTATGCAAATATGTGTATATAAGTTTACATATATGTGTGTGCACTGTTGTGGCTTGTATCTGGATGTCCCCTCAAAGTAATATCCACTCACAGGTGAGAAGTTTTAAAGGTGGCTAGATTAGGGTGTATAAGTATGAATTAAGGGTGTGATACTGGCATTAAGGGTATGGATAACGGAAACTCCACCCTGGGTATGGGTGGCACCAATCAATAGGATTGTAACCTAAACAGACTATAAAAGGACAGAAAAAAGGCAGGCTTATTGCTGCTGCCGCTTGCTGCCTCACTGCCTTCTGTCAGCAAAGCAACGAACTGTTTCTCCTCTGTGATATCTTCCTGCCATGCCACCCTGTCTTAAGAGCTGGCTGGCCATGGACTGAACCATCTACAAACTTGGCTGAAATAAACCTTTTCTCCTTTAACTTGTGAGTGTCACATATTTTGTAATAAGGCATTGTCTTACTTTTTTCCTGTTGCTGAGACAAAATACCCAATGCCCAAAATGAAGGAAGGGAAGGTTTTAGCTTACAGTTTGTGGAGGTTTCAGTCTATACTTGGCTGGTTCTGAGGCACAGTGGCACATGGCAGAGGGCAAGTGTTCATGGCAGCAAAGCACAGCAAAAACCACAAGAGCAAAAGGGAGGAATGGCTGCAAGCAGCCTCTTTTTCTCCCTTACATTGTAAACTGGCTACCCCCACCCGGAGGGCATGTACCTCTCACACAATCTCCATGCCCTCCTCTTCCACAGGCTCAGGATGTGTACAAAGTAAGCACCCTGGCTTCCTGCTGAGTCACTCAGCCAAACCTCTAGACTCCCCAAGTTGACACAATGTATCAACCATAACAGACATGCAATTATGAGTGTGTGTGTTTTCAAAAGTAAAACACTTTTGTATATTTAATCTGTTGAAGTAAATTTTCCCTTTTACTTCATATGTGAATATGTAAGGTACTCTTTTCTCCAAGGAACTAATAACTAATGGAAATTCTAGCTTCATTTTGAGGATACAGGCCTTCCCAATAAGCAACACTAGTGAAAGACTTTCAGAAAGATGAAAAGAGATGGTTCTCTCTCTTCCACAGTTGCAGATGGCAGAACACTCTAAGGCAGAAGGCCTGATTAAAAAAAAGAATTGTAAGTATCCACAAGAATACCATAAGTTAGTATAGAGCCTGTGTGCAAAACTGTAATCCTCTTTCTCTGAGTTCTATGATAAAAATGTCCTACAAATGTTATTTGTAATGAGACAGTCTCTTAAGCTTTCTGGCATCAAAAAAATCTTACTATGACCTATCTTTCTAACCTAACCTATAAAAAGTGTGGTTGGTTAATTGGTTGATAAATGCCTTAAGTAAGATAACTGTACCATTTCTAGTTCTCACAATAAAAATATTTGTAATATGTCTGTTAATTTAAACAGCTTTGAAATTTCACCTCTTCCCAATTTTCATATATAATGGTAAAATAAGCTATATAATCTGAGATACTCTTTATCTTAAAAATCATATTTATCAACTTAAAAACAAGTTAACTGGATTTCACCAAATTTAAGAAATCATGTACTTCAAGGCCAGAGACATAGCTCAGCTTCACAAGCACCTGTCTGTCAAGCACAAAGTCCAATTCAGTTCCCAGTGTCCCCCCACCAAAAAAAAAAAAAAAAAAAAGAAGAAACTGTGTAATTCTAACAGGACTGCTATGAGAATAAAAAGACAGGCTGGTAGAAAATATTTGCAATCATGTATATGATAAAGAGACTAACAGCCACAATATGTATAAAGCTATGAGATCTATTAATAAGAAAACAAATGATATCAAAAATATGCTAAATAAATGAATACAGATTTCATCAAAGAAGATAAGCATATGGAAAGATGTTCAGGATCATTAGGCAATAAAATTAACACCAATATACCTACACAACTATGAGAATGACTGAAATGTAAAAGACCACCCATACCAAGTAGCATTTAGTACGTTAGTCACGTTCTTGTTGCTGGGACCAAAATACTCAGCACTTGCCACCTGGAGGGGAAAGGGCTATCTCAGCTCACAGTTTCAATGGGCAGCAGGCTCCTGTGCAGAAACAACATGGCAGAAGAACATGGCAGGGGAGCGCTGCTCACAATACAGCAGCCGGGGACAGAGGGAGGAGACAGAGCTGGCAATAGAGACGCCTCCTCCAGCCAGGCCTCCCGGCCAGGCCTCCCTCCTAAAAGCACTTCCAGCAACACTCACAAACAGATGAGCCCACTGATTGTAGTGTCCCTATGCTCTGAGCACCTTCCAAACATGAAGCACTGGGAAGACATTTAAATCTAAACCATAACATTCAGGATGAGAAGGAACTAGGTCTCTCATGATCTACTAAAAATGTAAAATGCCACAATCATTTTGGAAAACAGTTTGGCAATTTCTTAAAAAGGTAAACATATACATACCTATCAGGCATTCCACTGCTAAGTAATTATCCAAGAAAAATAAAACATACATCCACAGAAAGACTCCTATATGAATGTTTAGCCAAACAACCTAATGATCACTGGCAGGTGCTCAGATAAACAAAGTACTGCACAGTATATCCCACAGTGGAATCCTATTCATCAGTAAAAAGGAATGAACTTCTGATACAATGAAAGCGAACTGCAGAACCATCATGGCAAAAGAAAACAAAGGACACAAAAAAGTATATAATGTATAATTATACATATATGTTACATGTTTCCTTAGATGTAGAATGAATAATATATACATATGGATAAATATTCAAAATACAAATATCCAAATTAATTGATTGTGACAGCAAAGATGATTGGTTGCCTAAGGGTGAAAGAAATATATGAAGAAATCACTACAAAGGGGCATGAGGAATGTGGGGAGCAATGGATATGTCATTATCTTCTTTGTGCTAATAATTTCACAGGTGCATACACGTGAAAACTTAGAGAACTGCACTCTTTAAACATGCTACTTATTGTATGTCTGTTAATAGAATACGTGCTACTATAGTATGTCCTCATGTTTGAGGAAGGGAGTCTCAAAAATACAAGGCAAGGTTATATTAAATTTTTAACAGGCTCCATAGGGGAAAGGGGAAATGACCAGTGTGGTGGTGCACACCTGTAATCTCAGCACTCAGGAGGATGGGCCAAAGGGACTGCCAGGAGTTTGAGGCCAGCCTGGACTATGTGAGTTCAAGGTCAGCCTGGACTACACAGTGAGACCCAAAAAAAGAGTAAAAGCAAGCAGGTAAAAGAGCATCAGATGTTGACAAAAAAAAGGATAAATTATAATTTTCAGCTTTTTAAAAGGGCAAATAAAATGAGACTGGGAATAATGATAAATTAAGTTAAAAATAACAGTTTTATCTGGAAATGTTCCTATTTACTGTACTGATATCTCACAACTATATTAGAGGAAACTGTGTTTAGAAGCATTCTCACTCACAGAACCATGCAGTGTATACAAAATCTTTCCTGTTTATTAGACGGTCCCCCTCTTCCTCTTTAGAAATGCAGTTGGCTCATCAGGAAAGTCACTTAAGTACAGGGGTTTTCTTCAGTTTTTCAAATTGTGAGTCTGAACCTGTATTACTCAGAGTTCTCCAAATGTACATGTATGCACCCAATAAATATACTGATACACACAGAGTGATGGATTTCTTATGAGGAATTGAATCACATGACCATGGAAGCAGCATGGACTGGCAGATGCCACTCCAGCAGACCATTTAAAAGTAGTTACAATATGGCCAGGGACAGAGTGCAGCAGGACAGCGCCTGCCTAACAAGCGCAAGGTTGTGAGTTTGATTCCCAGCACCAAAAAAATAATAATAATAATATATGCTATTTGCTATGTGGCCTTAAGCATATATGACCTCAAAAAGTAGTTTATAGA
The DNA here is from genome assembly GCA_004027595.1 of Dinomys branickii. Taxonomy (NCBI): domain Eukaryota; kingdom Metazoa; phylum Chordata; class Mammalia; order Rodentia; family Dinomyidae; genus Dinomys; species Dinomys branickii. The sequence continues at coordinate 27,418 of PVLD010017533.1, forward strand.
AGAACTGTTTTCACAATGGAAGGTAGATCTCTGTATCTATTCAGGCTTTCAAATAACTGTAAAACCCACCCATCTTATGAAGAACAATATAATTATTCCATGCACTAAAATGTTAATCTCAGTCTAAAAACACTCTAGCAGAGACACCTAGAATGCTTAACCGAATAGAAGAGTACCAGAAGGGCTTTGTCAGGTTGACATACAAATCGCCATAGGACCACAGGAAAGTGGAAGATGCCCTCAGCTCTAAGAGTCTGTAATTCCACAGTCACTAACAATGAGCTCAGAATTTCTGTATCCAAAACACGGAGTAAATGCACATTTCCCTATTTCTCCTACTAAATAAAACTAAACATCCTAGATATTACAAACAAAAAATATGAAAAGACTTCAAAGGGGAAAAACCAGACTGGGTGGGAACCTCTGTATTTCCTGGGCCATGGCCAACATATGCAAGCACCTAGGTGTACATTTCGCCTTCTCTAGGCCTGGCTGGAAACTAAAATCCAACAACCAAAAATGACCAATGGTGAGTGGAGGGCGCCTGTATTCCATCTCATTAGAAACAAAGGCTTAGCGAAACTAAGAGCTACCTACTCAGCTAATACTTGAGAAAACAGAATTCAAATGATGTCAAGGGTATAGAGTACACCAACTCTTAATTAGCCTATGGTAAAAAACAAACGAGTAGAGTCTTAAAGAGACCAAATCTCAAGGTTGCAAGGTAATCCACCCTCAAGGGAAAGTGCCAAATTAAACAGACCCTACATGATAACCAAAAGCAAAAAATTTTACTGTTGTGGTGTACATATTGTTTACTCCCAAGGTCACATACTTGGAGCTTGGTCTCCGGTTGGAGGTATTGGGGAGTGGTATGAAACTTTGAAGAGGTGAGAAATGTCAGGAGGGAGACCCTTAAATGACGTGGGGCCATGTTCTTCCTCCTGAAACCGGGTATAATTCTAATAGTTATAAAAACATGAGCCTGGCCCCACATAGCCTCCCTGGCTTCCTGTCTGGGGACATAATGTGTCCCTCACACACACACCTTTGCTATGGTGTTACCAGTCAGAAGGGTTCTCAACAGACCTGAGCTGATGCCAGTGTCATGGCCTTGAACCTCCAGAACTATGAGTTAAATAAACCATAATACAATGTTTCATTGTAATAAAAAAAAACTGACGGGTACAATTGCTCATTGGTATCTGTTTGAAAAAAAAAAAGAAAAAGAAAATGTTACCTGAAAACTGTATCACTCCCCTGTTTAAAACCTTTCAGTTGCTAGAAACAGACAATTCAACTCAAATCACTGTAGCAAAAATATAATTGATGGGGACATAGCAAGGTAGAAGAATAGGAGATTCTAGCCTTTTTCTGCCCACGCCCCCAAATTAAACAGCTACGCAAAATTTCTCTGAGCTCAGAAGGTCATGTAAGAAGCATAGCAATAAATGGAATAAAAGCTGAAGAATAACTGCCCCCTCTCCCCAAAAAAGGTTGTAAGAACAGTCTCATTTCATCCACATCATTCCGTCCCTTAAATTGGCACTGCTTAACAATTACAGAAACTCTTTGGCCAGTAAGATCCCCTTGCTTGAGAGAAGGTGAACAGAATGAGCAATCTGCTTCCATACTCTTCAGGGCTCCTGCCCCAAGGACCTGGCAATAGTCATCTTTCTGTTGCTTGAACGTAGAGATACCGAAGATGCACAACATAGAGCAAAAAGGCTTTATTTTGGCCCATGGCTTCCTTTGGGACACATATGTATCTCTGAACTAATCATCATACCCTAGATCCTAAATAAAACAAGCTCCATCCGAAACACTCAGACTGAAAACCACAGGGATGACTTCTTTGCAAATCAAAATGAGTGCAGTTAAGGAAGTAGGACTGTAAAAAGGGTAGCAACAACAACAACAAATGCTCAAAGCTTCACAGAAGCCACAGAAAAAAATCTGACTTCTTACTCTGGCTGCCAGGTCCTACACCTGGCTCTTATCCATCCCTACTAGACCATTTGACCCACCTTGTCCCGCTCTTACTAAGCTCTAACCCCTTTATTCAGTTCCTCAGACATGGCTAACTTTTTCCCACTTCAAGGCATTTGATCATACTATTTTATTCTGCTGGGATGATTTCTCCAGTCTTCTTCATGGCCAATTCCTCCTCAGTTTCAGAACACACCAAGGGTCCCTCCTCTGAGAGGTCTTCTCCTTTCATGTACTCTCCATCTCAGTCCCCTCCTGGTTCTCCTACAAAATCCTATGACGATATCTCATTTACTATCTCTTTTTATCTTTCTTCCCCAGGTTACTACATACTCCATGAGAAAAAATGAATTCACATGTGTTTTAAATCATTAAACAAGCACGGGGGAGCTCAAATGAATAGGTAAATATATAAACAATAGATCTGTACTGAAAATATGAAAAGTCATAAACATAAACCTACCATGCTAAAGCTATCAGCAAGAGGCAACTCAACTTGAACCCAGAAAAAAAATGGATGCTTAATGCTGAGATGAGTTTGTAAGCATAGTTCAAGGTTATAGTTACTAAATAGAAGAAACCAATAAGGGACGCTGCAATGCCCCCTAGCTTAGAAGGGCGGAGATGTGGCTGACAAGGGAAGGCAAAAAGCACTAGCACTTTCAGGCCTTCTCGATGGCACATGGGCAAAGAAAGCTTGAAGAGAAACTATTTTCCCAAACAGTGTTTCACTTTTCTGAAACATTTTTCCATTCCAAAGGAATAAAGAATTATGGCAAACACATTTCACAACCACTGAACAAATACATTGGTCTTAAAATAAAAATGTTAGGATCCGCAAAGGGGAGTGGGGAGAATGACTTTCTCAAGAATTATTATTCTAATTCAGAGTCTCACTGAAACAACCACCTGTCTGAATTGAAGTAAACAGAGAAATGTACAATGCACTACTCCACAAAAGAGTAAGGCACAAACCCTCTGGAACTGGAATTAGTTCAAATGCGTGGGTCAAAAAATCCAAGAAGGCATCGTAACAAAGTTCTCACGTTGCAGTTGTTCTTGATTTCAGCTTCTTTCTCCACCACACTCAGGCCACTGACCATGTGAAAAGGACCTCAAAGTGCTGAGGAAAATCATTTCTGTAGGTGTCTAACTACCAGAATGACCCACACAATGCAACTGCAGCGATGGTGGGTTTATTAGGTATCGCATAATGAATCAAAGATGTCACAGTAGACCAACTCACTGTTTTGTGGACAAAACAATGCAAATGGTAAAGAGTAAGTCCAAAATTACTACAAGGGGCTACACACACACACACACACACACACACACACACACACACACAGTGGAGTAGGTGCTACTCTAACACAGAGCAAAACAGATTTTGCAAAGGAACAAGACAGACAAGCAGATATTACTGGCAATGTTTTCAAATGAATGTCTATGTCTTTCTTTGCTATCTGCAGATGTTGTAAACAAACATTTACAAAAAGTTATCTTGTTATATAGCTCTAAAAGAGCAATAAGGAAGTCTTCAGAAATAAAATCTTCAATTATTTTTATTAGCAAATGTTGTTTTGGCCATCTGAGAAATAAACTTGCACTAAAAGTTGACTCTCAATTAAGAATTCACAAGGTAAATGTATTGATTGTGTTTACATATCTCTTTAAAATGTTATACAACCTCATATTTTTTGGTTTTCAGGTAACTGCAAGCAATGATGTTTATCCATTAATGCAAAACAAAAAGATATTTATTATATCTTCAATTGGTGCCATTGCATATTATATAATATTATTTTATGTGTTAGGATCTTCAAGTTTTTAGGTAAATTACCATCAATGAAATAATATTTTATAAGAAAAGATAATATCCATATTTCTTTTTCTTTTAATACACAACCCCCAAAGCTATAAAACAAGTTATAAGATAAGGCTCCCCAATAAACTCAGATGCAATGTATGACATTTTTGTTTAAAGGATAGGACCAGATAGAAAGGTACATATACCAAGCAAGATATACTTTAAAAACTCTGACTCAAAAACCAATGCTGTAAATCCCACATCAAGAAAAAGAGAAAGGAGGGGAAGAATAACACAACTGTCACTTTTTAAATCTAATATACTATTATTACTATTTGTCTGCCTATAACGTAAGCTACAAAGAAGACAGAGACTAGCTCTATGCTAGCTGGCCAATAAAACAGAGTGGATCACAGAGCTTAATTACACATTCAAATTATATTTATTGCATGATTGAATTAATGAGAAAACAAATGAGTGAACAAATAAATTTACAAACAACACAGAAAAAGATTTATTCCTGAGGGAAAAAGTACTACAACTTTTATACTCATTCAAGAAAAGCAAACATTAACCTTATGAAATAACATGTAAATGAAGAGAGAAGGAAATTTACTAGACCTAGTATTACAAAAAATAAGGAATACAAATATCATAACTCAAAAAAGCCAAACAAACTGAAGAAAATATAAAAGAAGCCTGAGAAAACTTATTAAAATATGAAAGGAACTACTATGATTAATCATGACTACTAACTTTATTAGATTGAGAAACACCTAGAAAACTACTTGTGGATGTGTCTATGAGGAGGCTTCCAGTGACACGTGGGTCGTGATGCTCTAAGTTCATCACAGGATTAATCCGCTGACGAGATCACACTTCCACGGTATCACAGGAAATTTAGGGTGTGGAGCACAGTCACCGGGAGGGGGTGACGGGAATGTAACCTCAAGGACTATAGCTTGGCCCTGGCCCATTTTCTCTTTTTCCCGCTCACTCTGCTTCCTGGCTGTCGTGATGTAAGAAGCTTTCCTACAGCATGTACATATACCATGATGTTTTTCTCTTGGTGCCAGCAGACCATAAAAAGCTCAGCCAAAATAAAGCTGTCCTCCTTTATGTTTTTTTCTTAGGTATTTGGTCACTGCAATGAAAAGCTGACTCGTGCAAGAGAAAATGGGATAAGTATAATTAGAAAAATGACAAAAGGTTTTTCAACAAAGGGCACAAAAAAAGCAGATTTCCACATGCAAACAAGTGAAGTTAAGCCCTTTATTGTACTGTACATATAAAGTAAAACTGAATATGGTGAGGACAATGTATTCAAGGCACAAACCTGGTGGTTCCTCAATCTTGGACTTCAACAAGCTCCAGAACTGTGAGCCAATAAATTCATTTATTTTTATTTACACAGTGAGTGGCATTCCATTTCAGTAACACAAATGGAATCTAATGTGTAAGTATCAGTGATACTAGTTACTTCCTTAAATATTTATTAAGCACAGAAATACACAAAGCCCTGGTGCATAACAATAAATAAGACAGGCACAATTCCTGCTTTCATGTAACTTACAATCTCACAGACAAAATGTAAATGAAAATATGATCAAAAAAAAGCAATATACTAAAAAAAAAGACACAGGACAACAGAAGGAAGGTCCTTTCGGGAATTCAAGCATTGCTCAATATTAGGAAATATTCATATAACTCACTAAATTATTAAAGCAAAGAATAAGGTCATCCATCTATCACGAGGAAGGATCAATACATATTTTATGAAGTTATTGCTATTCCTGGATTTTTTATATATTCCCACAAACCTAAAATGCCAGGAGAACTTCAAGTGAAGTATTTCAAGTTATAAAGAAAACAACTTCCAACCCAGGATGATGCGTCCTGTAAAAGTATCTTTCAATATGAATAGGGCAATAGGCTTTTCCACAACAAAGAGAACCTTAAGAAATGTGTGACCGCCAAAGCAGCACTCCAAAAGATTCTCATAGATGTCCTAGAAAGAAACAAGGAAGCCGACGGCGCAGAAAGCCTAGCGGGGTGAACGCCGCAGGCGGGCTCAGCAGATAAGCAGGAGGGATAAAAAAGGGAGTCAGCAACAGAAAAATAACGCAATGACAGAAAGAAGTAAGTACCTTTCAGCACACATTCTTCTCAGAAGCATACAGAACTTACACCAGAATTGACCATAGAGCATGCTACAAGAATCAAAATTATTCCACGCATATTGTTAGATCACAGTTTAAAGAAAACAAATGGAAAAAGAAAACATAAAAATTATGCAAACACATGAAAATTCAACAACACACTCTTCAATAACCAATGGGTCAGAGAAATAATCAAGTTAGAAACTAGGCAGTTCCTAGAATCAAAAGATAATGCCAGTACAGCATACCAGAAACTGTGGTCCTCCCAGGGAAGTTTATAGCTATGAAGACCCACAACAGAAAAACACAGTAAGTCTAGATAAGTAACCTAAAGCTGCACCTCAAGGTCCTAGAGAAAAAGAAAGAGTGCAAAGCCAAAGCAAGTGCAAGCAAGGAAATTATAAGGATCAAAGTGCAAATCAATGAATTTCAGACTAAAAGACAATGTACAAAAAAAAAATCAATGAATTGAAGATCTGGTTTTCAAAACAATAAACAAACTGTAGTCAACCTTCTCAAAAGCCAAAGCAAGTGCAAGCAAGGAAATTATAAGGATCAAAGTGCAAATCAATGAATTTCAGACTAAAAGACAATGTACAAAAAAAAATCAATGAATTGAAGATCTGGTTTTCAAAACAATAAACAAACTGTAGTCAACCTTCTCAAAAAATTAAAGATTTATATCAATGGAATTAGAAATGAAAAAGGCAGAAGACCGCCAGTGCAGCCCGCGTCTGGCTCCTGCACCCAGAGCTGCCTGGAGACCCGCAGTCAAGTGGTCCATTATCCACTGACATCACAGTTCACAGCTGAACACCAAGAGAACCAGGTATTCCCCATTTACTTCCTGGGGACAAGGCAGGTGAGCTGCGACCCTGCCACCATTACAGTCTGCATCTCCACCCTCGGTACCTCCTATGCAGACAGAAGACTCTGACTCAAAAGGCCAGTGAACTGCTCGCTCAAGCTTGGGCCCTCCCTGAGAAGGCCCTACATCATCTGAGATACTAGAGCAGGAGATCCATGAACTGCTGACACCACAGTTTTTGTCTGGGCTTTGCCCATGCCCTCACCTCCTGGAAGTCACAGAAACAGGAAATCCATGGTCGTCAACAGTGCAACCACCATCTGGCTCCTGTACACGCCCCAAGCTGCCTGGAGACAATGAATCAGGCAGTCCATGAACTGCTGACCATGTGTTTCATGTCTAGTCTCTGCTTGGGAACACAGGACCAAGTGGTCCGTGATCACGCCAACCATGCAGCCCACTTCTGCATCGTACACGTGCCCTGAGCTGTCAGGGCACACTGGATCAGATGGTCTGTGATCTGCCAACACTGCAGTTTGCATATCAGACCTGGGAAAACTGGGTACCCTTCACCAACTGCCAGAAGACCCCAGACTAGGCAGCGCATCTCCACAGCCACTGAGGGGCAAGCCTGATCATCCGGGAAACTACAGATGCTAGCTTTGCTGAGCTGCCAAGGAAGACACAGGCTGAGCGTGCTGCTTCCCACATTAAACATGACAAGACAATGGACTAAAATGCAATCGCAGAGCACCACTCCATTCAGAACAAGTCCAGGAGACATCGGCAGAGGAGAACATGGTAAACACACCCATGAAATTGCTGAACTGATTGAAATGAAAGTAAAGAAACAGCTCCATTAGGCCATACAAGACATCATACCAGAAATAATCTCTCAGGTAAAAAATGAAAAGACAATTTTAATGAAAGAAGTACTCAGCACATCTAAGGAAGACATATATAAAAACAAAGATGACCATAGGAAAATACTGGAAAAATTTAATGAACAATAGAAGAATGAATCATAATGCATGAAACAGACACAAAGAGACTTCCACTGCACTTTCATTTTTGTTCATGAACTCTCTGCCTACTCCTATGTCTTCAAGATTTTTACCTACTTTCTCTTCCAATAGATTTAGAGTTTCTGTTTTAATGTTGAGATCTGTGATCCATTTTGACCTGAGTTTGGTGCATGGTGATAGACTTGGGTCTATTTTCAGTTTTCGACAAGAGGCAAGCCAGTTTTTCCAGCACCATTTATTAAACAGGTTATCCTTTTTCCAGTGAGTTTGGTTGGCCCCTTTGTCAAATATTAGGCGGCTGAGTGTGTTTGTGGCTGTGGATGCCTCTTCCAGTCTGTTCCACTGATCCTCAGGTCTGTTTTTTAGCCAGTGCCAGGTTGATTTTTTTACAGTAACTTTGTAGTATAATTTCAGGTCAGGGATGGTGATTCCACCTGACTTGTCTTTGTGCCCAGGATTGTTTCTGCTATTCTGTGTCTCTTCTGGTTCCAGATGAATTTGAGGAATGTTTTCTCTAGATCTATGAAGTATGCTGATGGTAGTTTAATGGGAATCGCATTGAATCTGTACAACAATTTTGGTAGTATGGTCATTTTCACAATGTTGGTTCTTCCTAACCATGAGCAGGGAATGATTTTCCATTTATTGAAATCCTCATCAATCTCTTTGTTCAGAGTACTGTAGTTTTCACTGAATATTTACCTCTTTTGTTAGATTGATTCCTAAATATTTCAATTTCTTGGATGCTATTGTAAAAGGTATGGTTTCCTTAATTTCTCTCTCAGTCTGTTGGTTGTTTGTGTATAGGAATGCTATTCATTTTGGGGTTTTTACTTTGTATCCAGCTATGCTGCTGAATTTGTCAATTAATCGAAGGAGTCTTCCTGTGCAGTTTTGGGGGTCTTCCATGTAAAGTATCATGTCATCTGCAAATAGTGATATTTTTACTTCTTCCTTTCCTATCCTTATTCTTTATATTTCTCTCTCTTGTCTAATTGCTCTGGTTAATGCTTCCAGAACTATACTGAACAGGAGTGGTGACAGTGGACATCTTTGTCTTGTTCCTGAGTTTAAAGTGAAAGCTTTCAGTTTTTGTCCATTTAGTATGATGTTGCCTGTTGGTTTGTCACAGATGGCTTTGATCCGATTGAGATAAAGGCCATCTATTCCTATTTTTTCTAGGGTTTTTAACATGAGTGCATGTTGGACTTTATTGAAAGCATTTTCCGCATCTATTGAGATGATCATGTGATTTGTGTCTTTGGCTCTATTGATATATTACATTATTTGCTTTGCAAATATTGAACCATGCCTGCATTCCTGGTATGAATCCAACCTGGTCATGGTGTGTAATTTTCTTCATGATTCGCTGCATTCTATTTCCTAGTATTTTATTGGGTATCTTTGCATCTATGTTCATTAGGGAGACTGGCGTATAGTTCTCTTTCTTGTTTGGGTCGTTCTCTAGTTTGGGTATCAGTATAATACTTGCCTCCAGAAATGGATTAGGGAGAATTGCTTCCTTTTCAATTTCACTGAAGAGTTTGAGGAGTGTTGGCATTAAATCTTCGCTGGATGTTTTATAAAATTCTGCTGTGAAACCATCACAGCTTCGGTTTTTCATTGTCGGTAAGTTTTTAATGACATTCTCACTCTCATTGATACTTGCTTCTTCAGGATTTTTGTATCTTCCTGATTCAATTTTGGGAATTTGTACATTTCTAGGAATCTGTCCATTTCTCCTGAGTTTTCTATCCTATGGGAGTAAAGATTTTCAAAGTAGGTATTACTTATCTGTTGAATTTCTGTGGGATTTGTAGTGATTTCATTCTTTTCATTCCTTATTGCATGAATTTGTGTTCTTTCCTTTCCTTTTTTGATAAGGTTGGCTAGGGGTTTATCAATTTTATTTATTCTTTCAAAGAACCAACTCTTTGATTCACTTATTTTTTGTAGTGTTTTCTTTGTCTGAATTGCATTAATTTCTGCGCTGTGCTTTATAAACTCCTCCCTTCTTTTGGCTTTTGGTTTGGCTTTTATTTCTTTTTCTAGAAGTTTAAGGTGTAGCATTAGGCTATTTATTTGCTCTCTTTCTGTTTTCTTTGTATATGAGTTCATTTCTATAAATTTCCCTCTGAGGACTGCCTTCATTGCATCCCACAGATTCCGGTAGGTTGTATTTGCATTTTCGTTTGTTTATAGGTATTTTTTAGTTTCTTGTTTGATTTCTTGTGTGACCCATTGGTTGTTGAGGAGGTTGTTGTCTAATGTCCAAGTGTTTATGAAGTTTCTGGAGTTTTCTTTGTCATTAGTTTCCAATTTCATTGCACTGTGGTCAGATAATATGCATAGGATAATTTCAATTCTTTTGCATTTAGGTAGGTATGCTCTATGGGCTAGAGTGTGGTCTATTTTAGAGAAAGATCCATGTGCAGCTGAAAAAAATGTGTATTCTGATGTTGTGAGGTAGAACACCGCATACATCTACTAAGTTCATTTGTTCGCATCTTTGGTTCAGGTCTGTTATTTCTTTGCTGAGTTTCTGTCCAGTTGTCCTGTCTCTTTTTGTCAAAGGGTTGGTTAGTGTTATTATTTGGTTTTTCTTATCTGTTAAGATTTCACATAAAGTTTCATGCTCCAGTATTTGCTACATAAATGTTTAGGACTGTTACCTCTTCCTCTTGCAGCTTTCCCCTAACTAGTATGCAGTGCCCTTCTTTATCTCTTTTGATTGTTTTCGGCTGGATGTTTACACTGTCTGCAAACATAATAGCTACCCCTGCTTTTTTCTGGGAACCTGTTGAATGGAGAATTGTTTTCCATCCTTTAATTTTTAGACTGTGGATTTCCTTTTGAGTAAAATGTGTTTCCTGTATACAGCATATTGTGGGATTTTGTTTCTTAATCCAGTCTGCCAGTCTGTTTCTTTTGACTGGTGAATTGAGGCCACTTACAATGATGGTTATAATTATTATATGTTAGTTTATTCTTGTCATGCTATTTACTTTTTGTTGCTTTCCTACTTTTCCTATCTGTTTACTTGCTTGTTCTGCTTGAGGGTTCATTTCTATTGTTCTTGAGATTGTGGTCTCTTTTTTCTCTGTCTAGAATATCTTTTAAAGCACTTTTTATAATGTTGGTTTGGCACTCATGAAGTTCTTCACTTGTTCTTTGTCGTGGAAATATTTTAATTCTCCACTGAATTTGGAGGATAGTTTTGCAGGGTACATCAGTCTGGGTTGGAAGCTGTTTTGTCTCAGAATCTGTAATACCTTGCTCCAAGCTCTTCTTGATCTCATGGCTTCTATTGAGAAGTCTGCTGTGATTCTTATGGGCTTTCCTTTATAGGTGATCTGTTTCTTTTCTCTAGCAGCTTTTAATATTGTGTTCTTTTGCTGGATGTCTGAGATCTTGATTATTATATGTCTGGGTTTATTTGGGTTATGGCTTGTTCTATATGCCTTGGAGTTCTATATGCCTTGTTTAACTGCACTTCTGTGTCTTCAACTATGCTTGGGAAATTTTCCGCTATTATTTCTGCAAATATTCTTTTTATATCATTTGTGTTGCTTCCTGCTGTTTCATTGACTCCTATTACTCAGATATTATTGCTTTTTGCCTCATCTTGCAGCTGTTGGATTGATTTTTCCTGGATCCTTGATGTCTTTAAGAGATCCTTTCACAGTCCCTAGCTACTATGCTGTCTTTAAGATCTGAAAATCTATCTTTAGCTTCATTCAAGGAGTTTTGCAAGCTTTCAGTGGAAGTTTTCATTTCCTGGAAATTTCTTTGAGTCTGTTTCATGTGTTCTAATTCATTCCTAAATTGCTCATGTAACATTTCCATTTGTTTCCTATGTTCTTCCATTCTTTTATGTGTTTCTTCTCTATATGTGCAGAGCATTTCTTCCATTATTATTTTCACTTCAATTTTTGCCTGAGAGATTATTTCTGCTTTAATCTCTTTTATGGCCTGATGGAGTTGTTTCTTTACTTCAGATGTGATCATTTCAGAAATTGCAGGTATGTGGCTTCCTAGTTTTCCTGTATCATTGTTTCCTGGACTTGTTCTGAGTGGGGTTGAGTTCTGAGACTAGATTTTGTTCCTCTGTCTTATCATTCTGGATGTCAGATGAAAAGTATTGAGCTACAAACTAGCCAGGCAGCTCACAGAGGACACTAGCAACCCTAGTTTACCTGGGTATCAAACTTATCCCAAGATAGTAGCAGACCGTGAATCATTGGGCCCAGGAACCCGAGACGATTGCTGGGGTGCCAGGCTCAGAGCACACCTGTGATGGTGGGGGAACATTGACTCGCTGGGCAGAGCACCAGTGCGGGTCTTACCCAGCAAGAGGTCTGCTGGAAAGGCTGCTCCAGTAGCCCTGCCATGCTGGGCTCCATCTCTGTGGGAAAGTCTCGCCGGCGCGATCACTCTAATGGCATCCCAAGGACAAGCTCTTTCCCCTGGAAAGTTTTGCCAGGCAGAGCCTGGGCGCAGGCCTTTACCCAGCAAGAGGTCTGCCGGAAAGGCTGCTCCATTGGTGCCACCAAGCTGGACACCCTCTCTGCAGGAAAGTCTCGCAGGCATGGTCGCTCTAATGGCGTCCTGAGGACAGGCTCTTTCCCCTGAAAAGTTTTGCCAGGCAAAGCTTCGGCATAGGCCTTACCCAGCAAGAGGTCCACCAGAAAGGTTATCTTATAGGTGTGAGTTTTGAGTTTTTTCCTAATTTATTCAGTAGTATGGGGTTATGTTATATTCTTCTATGCTTTTTGTATTTACTAGGCTTTTACTTATGTGTATTTTTTTCTTCCATCATCTCTGATTTAATAGGTGTCTAGCATCTCTCCCTTGTCTCTTTCCTTTCTAGCCTCTTTACCTCAAAACAACCTCAAAGCAATACTATTACCATATTTCTTTATTCTTCCTCTAAATACCTATATTCCTCCCCAGTTTTTAATTTCCCATACTCGTTTCTAGTTGACTCTTGGTCCTCCACATCCTAACACTTTGGCTTTCTCATATCTTACCTAGCCTTGTCCTATCAGCAGGTTCTGACAACCACATAGCTTTCCTTAATCATAAAGTAAACCTCCTTCCTCCCACATCTCACCCTTGCTCCCATATATATCCTTTGGAAACTCTCAATACTAACGCTTTAACTCAACTAAAAGTACTCCAATAGAACCAGACCTCACAACAAACTTTTCTTCTCATCTACCACTGTTCCCACCTCCAAACCTCCTGCTTAGTGTCTTACGCTCATCTAATCACCTTTCATTCTCCTCTCTCCAGTTCACCTACCTTACTGCAGAAAAACTACAAATAAAAAGTCATAGTGTTCACAGAGGATAGACAAAGGGGAAAATTGTAACTGCAATGACTATCACACAGAAGTGCTGCATGACTGAGTCTGTCATAACCAGAAGTAATTCTGCTATAACCAGAAGTAATTCTTCTGGCAAAACATATTAATAGAGTCCAAACGACTTAAATAACAGAATGAGTAAATATTAGCATTGCACATACAAAGTTAAAAATTATTTATGGGGAGCCAATATCCTACTAAATGTCTCCATATAAACCACAAACTCCCACTCTTTAAGTTTTCAGCCTGCAGGAACCCCCAAAAAAAGAGGAGGGCAAAAAGGTGGATAAATAAATATATATATATATATATATAGAGAGAGAGAGAGAGAGAGAGATCTATGTGTGTGTGTGTGTGTATATATATATATACACACACACACACACATACACACACACACACACACATACACACACTATATAAGGACACACATAGGAGTACAGGGAAGCAAGGCAACAGAAGAAGACCCCCCAAGTTCTCCCACATTTCCCAAGACCAAGGGGTCACAAAGGGAGAGAAACAGAAATACCGAGTAGTGGAACTCTATGAAAAGTTCATAGAAGGGATTAAGAAAATAGATGAGCTCAAAGAGTAAATCAATCAAAAGTTCACAGCAATTTTATTCCATATGCCCATAATAAATTTGGGGGCAATAGGTAAAAAACTAGACATGCTAATCAAAACAGTTCAAAATTTGAATGACAGATTCAACAAGGATATAGAATCCTTGAAAAGATATCAGACAGAAATAACTAAAATTGAAAGCTGAACAGAACTCATAAATTGCAGAAATGACCAAAATGAAGACAGAGTTGCTGAAATTGAGGACAAAATAGTGAGTTACAATGAAATACTGAAAGAAGCCACAAAGAACATCAGAGAACAAGAGATTATCTAACAGCCACTAGATAACAGTAAGAAAACCAATCAAAGGTTAATTGGATTTAGAGAAAAACTAGAAGATGACAGATGAATTTAATAACATGCACAAAAATTATGGAAGAAGATTTCCCAAATAGAAGAAGAGTTCAAAATACAAGTGGTGCTTATAGAATACCAAACAAATATGGTAAAAAAAAAAAAAAACAACATCACCAAGGCATATCCTTACTAAATTACCAGATAGC